>CM044018.1:6437450-6519950 GCA_024085815.1 Flaveria linearis | reverse complement strand
CAGCATAAAACATACATAATATAATATTAAGCAGCGGAATTATTTTAACAAAAACCATCCATTCATTTAAAACACTGTTGTTAAGCAATACATTTTAGTTTATAAGTTCACAAAATACTTAATCAAATGAATTACAAAACAACAGTATCGTCAAAACATAAACGGATGTCAGTCTTGCCCGCCAAGTAGCCATCCCCATGTGCCATCCTCAGCAACCTGTCACCTGCCAACTGGAAAATACATAAAAGTCAGCGTTGCTGAGTGAGTTCTAGTTTTATAGTTAAAATACTTTACTTTTCATTCAAAATCCGTTCCTCATTTTCATAGGTGATCATACATCGTACGCACACATAGGTAATACTTTCATTATCTTCATCATCGTTCAATTCGTACTTTTATCATTCCTCTTCAATTAAGCTGTGAGTCTGTTGCGACACCAAGTCGCTCACCTCTAAGTCAATCACAAAGATTGACCTACATACTGTGAGTCTGTTGTGACACCAAGTCACTCACCTCTAAGCCAATCACAAAGATTGACCTACATTCCTGTGAGTCTGTTGTGACACCAAGTCACTCACCTCTATGTCAATCTCAAGGATTGACCCTGTGTGCATCCTTCGGGGTAGCGAACCCGCATCACAGTTGAGCTAACACCTGCCAGGGGTGTGCACCTCCATTCATTTGCTTGCAAGACTTTTGTTCATTCGTTCACGTTCCATTCCTCTTTATCATTAATCTTTCACTTTATTAATGATAATAATTATTGATCATGATCATTCCACATAGAAACATACAGTATTATTATTAATAAGCATATTAATAATAGTAATACTAATAATATTATAAATAATATTATTCATACTCTTAATAATATCCCTAATCATAATATTAATTATAATATTAAGAAGAGGATATTATTACATTCAAACCTCATCATTCACATTCAATAACGTCCTAGTCAACATTCAGGTGAAACCCTACTGCACAAACTCCAAGGGAAATATGTTAAAAAGTCCAAGTATTTTGGGCGTATGAGCCCTGTTCTAGGCGTTTCACCACTGTCGGACTTATCAGCTACACTTAGAAAATTTCAGGCTCTGGGCGTATGAGCACTGCTGGGCGTATGACCCCTGTTGGTCGTATTAGCCCTGTTGGTCGTACCATCCCATACTTAGAAAATATTTTCTGGTCATACGACCAGAATTCAGACTTTTCACCTTTTTACTTAGTTTTCAGACTCATGGGTACTGTGGGACTCATGAGTCCTGTTGGACTTATAAGTCCCCATACTTAGCAAATTTTCAGACTTATGAGTCTGGGCGTTTTAGAACTATTGGACACATTACCTGCTTAGACTCATGACCATACTTAGAATATTTCTAAGGCATGTCCCTGGGCGTATAAGCACTATTAGACTCATTAGTTTGTACTTAGTTATTCTAAGTCCAAATTTCAGGCATATTACTACTATTTGGGCTTGTTAGTCGTTTTAGTAACCTGCTCATGTGACTAATTCATATTTCAAATTCCCAAACATCAGAATGCCTAGTACTAAACATATACACATGATTCTAGGCATAAATCTAACATAAACATAAACATACATACATTCATATCATACGGGTATTATACCCAAACTTATAAAAACATACTTACATGCATTTCCAGCCCCAAAACATTTAAAAACAGGTAAGAAGGGGTCTAGAACTCACCTTCGTTGTCTCTTCAAATTTTCACACTCTTCTCCCAAGCCTCTTCGACTGTTCTAGCACCTAAAACACACACACCACACCACCCGAACACCCAAGTCACATTTATAAGCACACATACGGTTCTAGAATCATCTAATGCTTCAAAAACTCGAGATTTCTTACCAAAAACTTCTAGTTTTCAGATTCTTCTTCAGAAATTCGAGAATTCTCTGCTTTGCTGCTTTCTCTCTCTAAATATCCGAAAATGGTGATGATATGAACAAGAGTGGGTGACCATACCACCTTTTGTATCAAAATTAATAGAAAGTTTGCCCATTTGGCACTTTTGGCCCTTCCACAAAAGTAGACTTTTGTTTTCTTTCCTTTCTCTTTCTATCTTGTTCTTTTAATTTCTTTAATAAGAAATTACGGGTGTTACAAGTCCACCCCCCTTATATAGGTTTCGTCCCCGAAACCTGTTATTCCTCAAACAGATGTGGGTAGTGCTGTCTCATTTCTTCTTCAGTCTCCCACGTAGACTCGGATCCCTTCCTGTGCTTCCACTGTACGCGCACAAGAGGAACCACTTTATTCCTTAACCTCTTTTCTTTACGATCAATAATGGCCACTGGTTGCTCCACGTAGTTGAGCCGCTCATCCACCTTGATATCCTCCAGTGGTACAACTATGCCTTCATCAGCTAAGCACTTTCTCAGATGAGATACATGGAATGTGGGATGAATTCCACTTAACTCATCTGGCAGTTCAAGTCGATAGGCCACCTCTCCTACTCGTGCGATAATTCAGAAAGGTCCTATGTATCTCGGGCTTAGCTTACCTCGTTTCCTGAATCTAATGATTCCCTTCCAGGGCGAGACCTTCAACATGACTCGGTCGCCAACCTTGAACTCTATCGGTCTTCGCCTCTTGTCAGCATACGACTTTTGCCTATCTTTCGCCGCCTTCATGAAGGCTTTGATCTTTTCTAATTTCTCAGTCGTTGCTTCAATCACCTCAACACCTCCCAGTTCTTTCTGCCCAATGTCTCCCCAACATACGGGCGTCCTACATCTCCTACCGTATAGCATCTCGTAGGGTGGCATGCCAATACTGGCATGATAACTGTTGTTATACGAGAATTCTGCTAACGGCAGGTGGTTGTCCCAACTTCCTCCAAAGTCGATCACGCACGCCCGAAGCATGTCTTGAGGGTTTGGATCGTCCTCTCAGACTGACCGTCTGTCTGAGGGTGATATGCTGTACTAATGTGTAGTCTCGTCCCCATTGCATCGTGAAATCTTTTCCAAAACTTGGAGGTAAACCGGGTGTCACGATCAGACACAATAGACACCGGTACACCATGACGAGCTACAATTTCTTTGATGAATAGATCCGCCAATCTCTCGGATGAGTACGTTTCACGGATCGGTAGGAAGTGGGCACTCTTTGTCAAGCGGTCAACTATCACCCATATGGCATCATACCCTTTTGGGGTACGTGGTAACTTCGTGATGAAGTCCATGGTGATGTGCTCCCACTTCCACTCGGGTATATCCAACGGTTGGATCTTTCCGTAGGGCTTCTGGTGTTCCGCCTTCACTTGTAAGCAAGTCAAGCACTTACTTACGTACTCCACTACGTCGCGTTTCATACCCGGCCACCAATAGTCTTTCTTCATATCGTGGTACATTTTGGTAGCACCGGGGTGAATGGAGTATCGGGTCTTATGGGCCTCGTCCATAATTCTACCACGTAGATCCCCGTATCGAGGAATCCACATTCGCCCAAATTGGGTCTTAACACCAAGAGTGTTCTCACCCAATTCCGTAACTAGGCCTCTCATCCTTTCGGAGTTAAGACGATCTTCTTTCAAAGCCTCGTCTTGGAAATCCTTAACCTGTGTCATCACATCAGGGGTCATGATCAGCTGATAAGCCTTCACCCGAATCGGCTTAGGCCGTTCCTTTCGACTAAGGGCATCGGCCACCACGTTGGCCTTGCCCGGATGGTAATGGATTTCGCAGTCATAATCCTTTATGAGTTCCAACCATCGCCTTTGCCTCATGTTTAGATCTTTCTGCTCAAAGAAGTACTTCAAGCTTTTGTGGTCGGTGAAGATTGTGCACTTCGTCCCGTATAGATAGTGCCGCCAAATCTTCAACGCGAAAACCACCGCAGCTAGTTCAAGATCGTGCGTGGGATAGTTGACTTCGTGAGTTTTCAGCTGTCGAGATGCATAGGCTATTACCCTTCCACGTTGCATCAACACGCAACCTAGCCCAGAATAAGATGCATCTGAATAGACCACTAAGTCTTCATTCCCCTCGGGCAAAGTCAAAACAGGAGCTTGTGTTAGTCTTGTCTTCAACTCCTCAAAGGTCGTCTCCTGCTCTCGACCCCACACGAATTTCGCGTCCTTACGGGTCAATTTTGTCAATGGTGAGGCTATCTTGGAGAAGTCTTGAATAAATCTCCTGTAATAGCCCGCCAATCCCAAGAAGCTACGAATCTCGGATGGCGTCTTTGGTGATTTCCATTGCATCACAGCCTCAACCTTTGCTGGGTCCACCATGATTCCCTCTGCATTTACCACGTGACCCAGAAATTGCACCTCGCGTAGCCAGAACGCACATTTGGAGAACTTAGCATACAGTTTCTCCCTCCTCAAAGTCTCCAACACTTCCCGAATGTGACCGGCATGCTCTTCCTCGCTCCTCGAATAAATCAGAATATCATCGATGAACACAATTACTGATTTATCTAACATTGGCCGACACACTCTGTTCATCAAATCCATAAAAGCAGCTGGCGCGTTAGTTAGACCAAATGACATAACGAGAAACTCATAGTGTCCATAACGCGTACGGAAAGCTGTTTTAGGAATGTCCTGCTCCTTCACCTTCAACTGGTGATAGCCAGATCGAAGATCTATCCTCGAGAACCAACTGGCACCCTGGAGCTGGTCGAACAAGTCATCGATTCTCGGTAACGGATACCGATTCTTTATTGTCAACTTGTTCAATTCACGGTAGTCGATACACATCCTCATGCTACCGTCCTTTTTCTTCACAAACAAGACTGGAGCACCCCAAGGAGAGATACTCGGTCTAATAAAGCCCTTGTCAAGCAACTCTTGCAGTTGCTCCATCAACTCCTTCATCTCAGTCGGAGCCAATCGATACGGTGCTTTAGCAACAGGTTGAGCACCGGGTATCAAGTCAATTTGGAATTCGATTTCGCGGTCAGGTGGCAATCCCGATAAGTCTTCCGGGAATACATCCGGAAACTCACACACAACCGGAACGTCAGATAGTTGTGGTGTTGGCGTCTCCACATCCTTTACATAACATAGGTAGGCGTTGCACCCACGCCTCATGCACTTCCCCGCCACCGCCATCGAAATCACCTTCGGAATCATCGTTACCCGATCACCGTATATCGTTACCGGACTTCCGTCAGATGCCGTCAGCCTGATCATCTTCTTTTGACACACGATATTCGCTTCGTAGGTTGCCAACCAATCCATTCCTAACACCACATCAAATCCACCTAGGGGCATCACATGTAATCTAGCAGCAAACCTATGGCCTTCTAACTCTATGGCACAGTCCTCTATCACATCCGTAACTCTAGTGGACTTACCAATAGCAGTTTCTACATCAAAGGGCTCATCAATGCTTTTACTACTAGCAGGCAACTTAACACAGAAGGTAGTAGAAATGAAACTCTTACTAGCGCCAGAATCAAATAACACAGAAGCAAGAGTTTGATTTACTAGAAACGTACCTGACACAACATCGGGGTCCGTCCTAGCCTCCTCTCTGGTCATGGTGAAAGCTCTGGCGCTCGCCCTCTGCCCTTCAGTCCCGGCCGTCTTCTTTGCCCCGGAACTCTCCACCCTCCGCTTCCTGCAGTCTTTGCTCATATGGCCCGCCTCACCGCAGTTATAACACCTCAGATCCTTACAATCCTTCAGAATGTGACCCGGCTTCCCGCACTTGAAACACACGTTGAGCCCCGATTTGCACTCACCCGTATGCTCCTTCCCGCACTTGCCACACCTTTTGGGCCCCGAGCTTGATGACCCCACCCTTCGGTCATCAATTTTCATCCTTTTGTTGTTCGGAGTAAAACCACCACGCCCGAACCGTTTCCCATTCCAGTTCCGGTCACCACCACCAGCCTTCTTCACCTCCGCATCTGCTACCTCCCTCTCATCATAGAGCCTCCCGGCCAAATCTACGGCCGACCTAAAAGTGCTTGGTCGTGCAGCAATCAAATGCCTACGAATGTCGGCTGGCAGCCCCTGTACATACCGGTTAATCTTGCGAGATACCGGTGTCACCTGATCTGGCACCAGCCTCGCCATCTCATTGAACGTGGCAGTGTATTGCTGGTGGTTCATGGTTCCCGCCTCGAGTTGCAGGAACTCTCTCTCAATCTTGTCAAGTTCCCGGTGAGGACAGAATTCCTCAACTACCAACTTCTTCAACTCGGGCCACTTCATCTTGCCTATAGCCCTGCTGCCCTCAGCTTGGACAATATTGTCCCACCAACATAGTGCTGAGTCGGTAAAAGAGTGGATGGCAAATTTCACCTTCTGATCTTCCCGGCACTCACTGATCTCGAGTACCGCCTCCATCTCCCTTACCCAACGGTGGGCAGCAGCCGCATTGCCATTTCCGTCAAAAGTCGGGGGCCTGCACCTCTGGAATGCCCCGTAATTGCATCCCTTAGTCGTCCCCTACCACATCATCTTCCTCTTCATCAGATACTACTATCTCAGGTTCCGGTCGTTCCTCTCCTCCCTTGCTTTCCTTCCCAGTTGACCCTCTCCTGTCCTCCTTCTCCTTTCTCTCCTCATTCCTCACAGCACGAATAACGTCGGTCACCACAGATGGCATAACTGCCTGCAGGATCTGATGTACCTCATCAGCAATCGCCTCCCTAGCTGAGGCATTCAGGCTCGCATTCTCAGTTTCTTCGTTCCGGTCAGGAACCTCAGGGTTCACGGGGGTTGTTTCAGGAGCTTTAGTGTTGTTCCTAGTCGTACGCGGACGACCTCTACCTCTAGCAGCTTTGGTAGGTTTCTTCCCAGCCATTTTCCTATGCACTATAAGATTCAAACACTAAAACAGTCATTCAAGGGGGCAGCTCAGTTTATGTCAAGTATAGTAAGTCCCTAATTACAGTGGCCAGTTGTGATTAGCCACTTACTTTACTCTTCACACCCCAAGCACTTCCTATCCTGACTACATCAGCATCTAAATCTACTAAGAACACATAAGTCATATAGCACACGCACATAATACTGATTTACTTGTAAGAAAGACAATACCTGATGGCACATGGCTACTCGGGCTGACATCCCTTTTCTTGTCCCATTTTCAGTTTAAGTTAAGGTTTATTTTGGAAAATTTTACCCATTTCACTTAAACTTTAGCTCTGATACCAACTTGTAAGGCCCCGATCCCGGGCACCTCACAGTTGGTCATTCACAGCATAAAACATACATAATATAATATTAAGCAGCGGAATTATTTTAACAAAAACCATCCATTCATTTAAAACACTGTTGTTAAGCAATACATTTTAGTTTATAAGTTCACAAAATACTTAATCAAATGAATTACAAAACAACAGTATCGTCAAAACATAAACGGATGTCAGTCTTGCCCGCCAAGTAGCCATCCCCATGTGCCATCCTCAGCAACCTGTCACCTGCCAACTGGAAAATACATAAAAGTCAGCGTTGCTGAGTGAGTTCTAGTTTATAGTTAAAATACTTTACTTTTCATTCAAAATCCGTTCCTCATTTTCATAGGTGATCATACATCGTACGCACACATAGGTAATACTTTCATTATCTTCATCATCGTTCAATTCGTACTTTTATCATTCCTCTTCAATTAAGCTGTGAGTCTGTTGCGACACCAAGTCGCTCACCTCTAAGTCAATCACAAAGATTGACCTACATACTGTGAGTCTGTTGTGACACCAAGTCACTCACCTCTAAGCCAATCACAAAGATTGACCTACATTCCTGTGAGTCTGTTGTGACACCAAGTCACTCACCTCTATGTCAATCTCAAGGATTGACCCTGTGTGCATCCTTCGGGGTAGCGAACCCGCATCACAGTTGAGCTAACACCTGCCAGGGGTGTGCACCTCCATTCATTTGCTTGCAAGACTTTCGTTCATTCGTTCACGTTCCATTCCTCTTTATCATTAATCTTTCACTTTATTAATGATAATAATTATTGATCATGATCATTCCACATAGAAACATACAGTATTATTATTAATAAGCATATTAATAATAGTAATACTAATAATATTATAAATAATATTATTCATACTCTTAATAATATCCCTAATCATAATATTAATTATAATATTAAGAAGAGGATATTATTACATTCAAACCTCATCATTCACATTCAATAACGTCCTAGTCAACATTCAGGTGAAACCCTACTGCACAAACTCCAAGGGAAATATGTTAAAAAGTCCAAGTATTTTGGGCGTACGAGCCCTGTTCTAGGCGTTTCACCACTGTCGGACTTATCAGCTACACTTAGAAAATTTCAGGCTCTGGGCGTATGAGCACTGCTGGGCGTATGACCCCTGTTGGTCGTATTAGCCCTGTTGGTCGTACCATCCCATACTTAGAAAATATTTTCTGGTCATACGACCAGAATTCAGACTTTTCACCTTTTTACTTAGTTTTCAGACTCATGGGTACTGTGGGACTCATGAGTCCTGTTGGACTTATAAGTCCCCATACTTAGCAAATTTTCAGACTTATGAGTCTGGGCGTTTTAGAACTATTGGACACATTACCTGCTTAGACTCATGACCATACTTAGAATATTTCTAAGGCATGTCCCTGGGCGTATAAGCACTATTAGACTCATTAGTTTGTACTTAGTTATTCTAAGTCCAAATTTCAGGCATATTACTACTATTTGGGCTTGTTAGTCGTTTTAGTAACCTGCTCATGTGACTAATTCATATTTCAAATTCCCAAACATCAGAATGCCTAGTACTAAACATATACACATGATTCTAGGCATAAATCTAACATAAACATAAACATACATACATTCATATCATACGGGTATTATACCCAAACTTATAAAAACATACTTACATGCATTTCCAGCCCCAAAACATTTAAAAACAGGTAAGAAGGGGTCTAGAACTCACCTTCGTTGTCTCTTCAAATTTTCACACTCTTCTCCCAAGCCTCTTCGATGTTCTAGCACCTAAAACACACACACCACACCACCCGAACACCCAAGTCACATTTATAAGCACACATACGGTTCTAGAATCATCTAATGCTTCAAAAACTCGAGATTTCTTACCAAAAACTTCTAGTTTTCAGATTCTTCTTCAGAAATTCGAGAATTCTCTGCTTTGCTGCTTTCCCTCTCTAAATATCCGAAAATGGTGATGATATGAACAAGAGTGGGTGACCATACCACCTTTTGTATCAAAATTAATAGAAAGTTTGCCCATTTGGCACTTTTGGCCCTTCCACAAAAGTAGACTTTTTTTTCTTTCCTTTCTCTTTCTATCTTGTTCTTTTAATTTCTTTAATAAGAAATTACGGGTGTTACACCTATCATTATAAACCCTGCCGAATCAACAAGGTGATGTTAAAAAAAGGGATCTGAATTATTATTCTGGTCGGATGTCATCCGAATCTGAATTTCTTATTCGGATTTCATATCGGATTTCGAATATCACAATTTTTTTTATTCGGGTTATTCGAATATCTGATTAATCCGAACAAGAATTCAACTATGTTTCTAGCCCAATACTCATTACTCAACTATCTATTATGTTTCAATTCATTGTTTAAGAATCTTGACATATTCGAGTCCTCTAATCCTAAACAAAACCGATTGTCGTTCCAAATTATAGATTATAATATTCGGGTTCTATATAATTAGCTATTATGTTTTAATTTTGAATTTGTGTCCAAGTCAAATTTGTATTTTCTGGTTTTATATATTTTATTATGATTTTAAACTTAAAAAATGTTAAAAATAACAAATTAGCAAAAAAATAAATAGAAACCAAAAAATTATAAAAAAATTGTTAGTTGGTTTATTCGGTTATTGGGATATATCGGAATCCGATCCGAATTGAGTTCGGATAGATTTGGATCTGATAGAAATATCCTTATTCGGATCGGGTCGGATTTCGGATAGGGTTCTGAAATTTTCAAACCTAAATAATCCATTATCCGATCCGATGAACACCCCTATTTAAAAGCTACACAAACATGTTTCTTTGCATATTTTTGTGATATCGTATTTAAGTAGTTAATATATACTTTTAACTGTTACTTGATGTAAATCTTTAGATTTCAACTGTGAAGATGTTAGGGAAATAGAAGAAGATCATAGATCTAAGATGTTGAGTAAGAGCAAAACGTAACTCACATAAATAAACATCACTATAAACCTTACCCCAAAGCAAAGAAGATAAAATTAGAAAATTGACATCGATGAAGAAATTACAATAACCCTAGAGCAGAAGAAGGCGAGCAACACTTCCTCGCCTTGAGCGATTCTTAAAACAATAGTATCGATTAAACTCAGAAAAAGATCACCCTCCTCATATCAAAAATTCATCTAAATTTACGTATAACAAACCTGATGAAGACAGCGATCCGATGACACCATCTGATCAACAAAATCTTCAAATGATAACACCAATACTACGATTAACAATAGGAAGACATGAGGAGAAAGTGTAGAGAGACGGCGATTAGGTTTTTGACATTTTGGGTTTCTATTCGGGTTATAAGTAATTTATAGGATCCATTTGAAAAACGGGTTTGCAACTGAAGCGGGTCAAGGATCCGCGTGTCTTTTTAAAAATTGGTGCAATGGAAAAGTTGTCAATGCTGCTGACACGTGGCATAAAGAATGCTTTTAAGAATGCCATATGACATATTAGATTTTTGTTTATAATAATAGATAGATTATAATCACAATCTGACGGTCAATATGGAAAGGGCAATTCTAAGTCTATTACGTTGATGGTTAACATTTCAATCATGATGATACTCACTTTACCTATGATATCAGATTCAGTCTTCTTTTGACGAATATGAAAACCTCGTTAAGGTTGGTTTGATCAAGGACAAGAGAACAAGGCCACTAGAAACTGTGTGAAAGTATGTTCCTTGAATTTGTTATGTGTGAAATCTAATATACTAATTTGTGTTTGTAATAATTAGTTGTGATCTTGGCAATGGTTGCAAAAAGTAAGAAGAGGTTGCATTATGTGATGTTTACCTAAAAATTACAGGGGGTGGTGAAGGAACAAGCTAGATGTGCAAGTCAAACCTGACTTTATATTATGGAAGGATATGAGTTTGTAAGTTAGTTGGTAATAAAGAAGTTGGAAATATAAAATATATTTACAAAACCTCAATGGATATATAAGCTTTGAGATGTGTCTTGCTGTTATATATGTTAATTGTTAATATTTTAAAAACCTTTTGAGTTCTGTTTTGTGCCATGTGGAGTAATGGAGCCTAGAGATTTAAAAACTTTAAAATTTGTTAATATTTTAAAAACCTTATGTTCTATTTTTTTAATATACTTCAACGTCTTAAGAACTGTTAAATCTATCTTATGTGTTGCACCTTTTTGGTATTAGATGAACCAAGAACGTGAAGGGAATGGCTACATAAAGAGTTGTCTTGCATGAGTATGTATTATGATGAGATGCTCCAAAGAATGAATGAACAAAAGGTATTTGTTGCGTTCATGTAGGAAATATAATTGCTAAGGAACTTTATGTGAAGATTTGCTTTCTTACAGCCTAGAATATTTTTTACTTTATACATTGATCCTAAACAAAGTGTTAGAATGTTTTAAATATTGTTTTTTTTTTTCCACACGGAGAAAGGTTTCCATACAATGTGTCTAGAATTTCATAAGGAGGTTAGTGAGGGTGGACATCGTGAACTATAGAAGTTGTTGGTTATTGATTTTCATTTGTTTCACTTAGAGAAAAACATGTTGAATTGGTTGGAGAATTTTAAATCTACAAAACAAAGAAGAGAAGCTGTTAAATGAGGTTGCGCTTGCTTTTTGTTGTTTAAATTTGGGATATGGTTTACAAGCACAATAAAAAAACGTTGTTTACAAAGAGATCTTTGCCAATTTGTAGTTTTTTATAGTTTTTTTGTTTATGTAAGCATTTTATTACAATTATTTTTCTTATTTTACTTTAATAACACATAGTGTCCTCATGTTCTCATTAGAACTTCCAAACTTGACACCTCACTCAACTTGATCCGTCTGCGTTTCAAGGTATATTTCATATCATCTAACCTAATTTTAGATTCTTTTAACTCTTATTAATGTTGTAATTTTAGATTCTTTTAACTCTTTTAACTCTTTTAACTCCTTTTATTATGTGTTAATTTGAAGCTATGAATGGAATGCAACAGCCATGGTTCAGAAACATGCTTTTGAAGCCTTAATATCAATAGTTTAAAGCAAAAGAGTAAAACTATTAATTTTTTACCTTTCAATTCATTTGGAAAATATGTTCTTTTAGCATTCTACAACTTTGATCTTGACTATTTATTACTACTCGCAATTTTTCATACTTTTAATTTTAATTGCAATTTTTTATGGTCTCTAATAAATATATTAGCTTCCTTTTTATTGTATTGGGACTTTACATTTTATTGCAGGGTGATGTTTGACACATCATTTATTTGTTATTTACATAGCTTTTGTGACTTTTGTTGACAACATGTGTTGTAAGGGAAATAATGTGATCTGGTGATCATTATGGAAGATGTCATCTTAATTGTTGTATTTCGGTAGGTGTGATCTCCATGTAGGTACGTTACTATGTTTTATGTTTATGATTCAGTTTTGTTTTTGAAGCTTATGTTAGTTACCAAAATAAGTTTGAGTTTGTATTTCTTTTGATAAATATTACTTGGATTATGTTTGTTTTTAGACTACTGCAGGTAAAAAGATGATTTGAGCAAGGGCTGTTGAAAGCAATCAGTTGTTGGTTGGTTAGCATAGTTAAGGGTAAAGTTAGCAAGGCTCCTGACGAGAAAATCACCAAATCTGAAGAAGTTGTGAGGTTGTTTGGTCTTCTTTTACAAAAGTCAGGGATAATTATTATCCAGGGTTGGTTTATATGAAAAGTCAAACGTTCGCTGATGGTCAATTATACATCTCTTTGTCCCGGGTTAAAAGTAGAGAATGATCTTTTTATTGACTCATTTTGATGTACTCTTTTTATGAGTTAAAGAATTAAGGACAAACCAAAAGTACACATCATATATTTAAATAAGAGTAAGGTTCCATTCTTTAAATTTACATGTAATTTTGCTAAATACTAGATTCGATTATATTCACTTTATTGCTTCAACGAGACTAAGCTGTGTAAGCTGTGTTTATGTTTGAATAGCGGGAAAACACAAGTTAACTTTTTTTTCATGATTTGGATACAAGTAGAAAATAGGACTAATGTTAGTGCTACACATTAGAGTAGGAGCAATGTTAGAAGGTATGTGGGTAAAATAGGCCGATATTTTTGGCTTTTAACTTGGTTTAGGGGTGTGTTTTTTACCCGAACCCGAATATCAAACCCAAACAAAATCAACCCGAACCCAATTAAGAACTAACCCGAGCAACCCAACCCGATTATTACACTAACCCGAACCCGATTTTTATAAATGGTTTGGTCTTTGGGTTGAGTTTGTAAGATTCGGGTCAACCCGATTAACCCGACCCGAATAAACCCAAATATCGTAACCCGAAAACGATTAAATGTTGCTTATTTGGTTTGGTCTTCGGGTTGATTTCCTACACCTAAAACCCCGAGGAACCCAACCCGAACAACCCGAAACCCGATTAAAAAACCCGAATGACACCCCTAACTTGGTTGATTAAACCAGACATTATGATAGAGATATAAACATGTATGCATTATATAGTCCAGCTTGGCGCATGTTGATTTGGACCATGTAGTTCCTTGGAATGATTTAATTTGTAAACGATCTTATTAGAGTTGAGCACATACAAATATGATTACATCACACAGTTGATTATATTTACATATCGTATGATAATCATAAAAGCTTATTATTCAATCACTACAATAGATAAACACACAGTAACGATGTATTAATCTGTATTTTGGATATGAAGTGGATATTAAAATAGGTCAAAGCTGATTTGTTGTTTTAAATAAAATAACAACTGAAGTAAATGTTGTATTTCTATTGCTATTCTAATATGTTGCTGAAAGTATATTAACTATCGATGATATCTTAATTATGTAGAAACATTGTTAAGATGCTGATCTCTAAAGAACTATTGCCGTCAAGATCAAACGAACAAATGGTGTGATAAAGAAAAGAGAGTTGATATATTAAATAATTTTTGTTCACTAGAAATCGGAAGAAAAGTTAAAAGTTTTTTTGCAATTTGTTATTTCATTTTACATTTTCATTTATGTTATCATTCATCCAAACTATTTTTATTTTGCACACATGAAATTTTCATTTTTATTTATATAATATTATTATTCGCATCCGGTGTATCACACGGGTTTATAGGCTGGCTAGACACAATCAAGGCAAATGTCACTCCTATTTATAAGTTTACAAGCTGACGTTTCAGTTAGGAAATGTCCAATATAACTAATTGATTTGGTTTTTTTAATGGCTTAAACAAGCTTGGCTTTATATAGCTAAAAGTATTGCTTTAACAATTGTTAGTTGTTACAATTCAGGGGTGTTCGGTTTTCCAACTAAATACCAAAACAGAGACCACTTTGAACTACTATTTAAACAAAACCAAACGAGAATTCTTCAATCAAACACATGGATATCAATTTCGTTGAAACCAATTCAAAATCAAAATCTTTAAACCTAACTGAACCCTTTTAAGGAAAAAAAAACTTTTTCCCTGTGAACAGCTAAACAAAAAAAACTTTCTATGAAGCATGAAATCACACCGATTTAGAAACACTCAAAACACATATAGCAGTTGAAGGTTGAAAGAAAATTACATCAGCGAACATGACGATTGAGGTACGATCTGAAGCATCAGTTAACGATTGAATGCTTGAGCGACGGCGTCGGGGTGGCCGGAGAGAGTACGACGGTCGCCGGTGGGTGAGAGGCCTATTTGTAAACTGAATATTGAGAAGGGGGTAGGCTGCTAGGGTTTGTGAAAAGAAGCCTTTTTGTAAGCAACACAAGGGTGAGAAGTGTGCTCGGCGCACAACATTAAATTTTTTGGCTTTAATACTTGCTGGGGAATGAATATTTAGGTATTTTTTTTAACCGTTGCCGTTATGTAACCAAGGGATGTTAACAGAATGATATTAGATCATTCGCATTTCGCTCTTCATTTTTATACTAGTGTAAAACCCACGCGATGCAGCGATAACAACAATTTACAGCATGGTACTCATTTTTGTTAGTAATGTACTTGTGCATTATGACCGGGGGGGGATTATAATCAAAACGTTATAAGAAAATATGAATGGACGTCTTACGATTCACATAATAAAAATCAACATTAATTCAAAAAATTATACTTTCTTTGTCTAGATTCATCGTCAGCTTTGACTTCAGTTAAGAAGATGCAAGCTATCGGAAGAAACTCCCTGATTTTCAACAAAGTTTTTAACGTGAACAAGAGCAATGTCCTTTTTCATAAAATCAAAAACTAAAAGGTAAGGGACGAAGCATCAAACCCATTTGAAAATCAACCTAATTACTAAACCTATAAGCATATAACAATCTAAATCAAATAAAAAATTTGTTTCTATTCACGATCAATTAATCGATTGAAATTAAAAAATAATCAAAATGAGGTAAGAAATCCACCAATCAGATATTAAATATTGAACCTCATAGATGGCTTGACGAGTAAAAGGAGTTGTACATGAGAAAGGTTTTGGAGAGATTTTTCATCTTCTTTGTAGGATCTTTTATGAAATCTTATTCAAATCACAAAATACTAACAAAATTCAGAAATAAAGTATCTTAAAACAAATATAAACATTTGCTAAAATACCTTGATGACCTTATTGTTGATATCAACTGTTTCTTTTTCGATCACTAACATTTTTTGTCCAATGGAGATCAAAGCATTCTAAAACCTGTGTAAGTGAACCAAGAACACAAAATCCAACACATAGATTAATGGCTTCTTTTTTTTTATAACCAAACTCATAGCATCAAGGTCATCCTATTTTATGAATTATCCCACAAACAAACCATTTGTCTTGGTGATTGGTGATGTCTGTGTAATAATTATCTATACACCCATAAAAATATACCATAGTGAGTGTTGGACCATGGTTGCTACTGTTGAACTGCCCCACATTCTCATGCACAAATATTCCATTTTGAATATCTGCGAAACAGTTCATGTAGAGAAAACAAGTTAGACAAGTTTAAACTTCAAAGGCATCCCTTTTGTTTTCAAATGTGGGATAAAGAAGGTGTTTTGTGCCTGGGACACTGTAACACCCGTAATTCTTATTAAAAGGAAATAAAAGAATAAAAGAGAAAGAAAAAGGAGAAAAAGGAAGTCAACCCCAAAGTTGAGGGACCAAAGGTGTAAAATGATAAAAATCTTACAAAGTTGGTAAAAAGTTGGTGTAAAAAGGCAGTGTGGTCGCCCATACTCACTGCACAATATCTATGTTCGATTTTTAGAGAGAGAAAGAAGGCAGAAGCTTCGGGTTTGAGAAGGGAATTCAAGCAATATTCGAATTCAAGGTAAGAATTCGTGAAGTTTAGTTGTTCTTGGCTAACCTTAGCCTCGGTTATATGCTTACATGTGTTTGTATGTGTTCAAGAGTGTGTTTAGAAGGCTTCTAAGAATTGGAATCGTTTGAAGAAGCTCGGGTGAAGAGTGTTAAGATTGGAAGCAGCAAAGGTGAGTTCTAGGCCCCCTTTTTACTCGTTTTTAAAATGTTTTGGGGCTGGAAAATGCATGTAAGTATGTTTTTATGGATTTGTGTATGAAACCGAATGTTATGTGCATGTGTATGATTATGGAGTATGTTTTAGGGTGTACATATGCCTATGTTTGGGTTAAGTTTATGCCTGAAATCATATGTACATGCTTAGAAATAGGTATTATGATGTTCGGGGACTGAAATATGACTTACACATGAATAGGCTGCTAATACGACTAATAAGACCAAATAGTGGTCGTATGACCATCAAGAAATTTTCTAAGTGTGGGGTTATACGACTGAATAGTGGTCGTATGACCATTAGAAATATTCTAAGTGTGGGGTCATATGACTGAACAGTGGTCGCATGACCACTGGAAATTTTCTAAGTATGGGATCTTATGACTAAACAGTGGTCGTATGACCCTTGGAAATGTTCTAAGTATGGGGTAATATGACTAAACAGTGGTCGTATGATCATTAGAAATTTCCTAAGTACGGGGAATGATACGACCGAACAGTGGTCGTATGACCTGTAAAAATTTCCTAAGTCTGGGGGTGATACGACTGAACAGTTGTCGTATGACTTAGAAAATTTTCTAAGTTTAAGGTGAAACGACTAAGAGGGTGATACGACTGAACATGGCTTATACGACTAAATAGGGCTCATACGCCCAAACACTTAGAATTTTTACAGGAATTATCTGGAAATCCGAATTTCAGGGTTTTGACCAGAGTTGACTAGGGTTAATTGATAATGATGTTTTAGGCATGTAATGATGATTAATGATTAACCCTTATTATTACTGATATTATTATCAGTGTATTATTATTGTTAACAATATTACTAATAAAATATTGTTAAGTATGGTACGACATGACGAAGAATGCTTAAGAATTAATGAAGAAGTATTATCATTAATAAAATGAAAGATTAATGATAAAGAGAAGCGGAGCGTAAGTAAATGTACTGAAAATATTACGTATTGTAAAGCGAAAGATAATGAGGGAGGAGTACGATGATTGAATGAATCCTGAACGAACGAATGCGTATAGTAGGTACCCACGTAGTGGGGGTGTAGTAGGTGATGTTACCCACTTTGGTGGGGGTGATGTTACCCATTTCGGTGGGGGTGTTGTTACCCGAGTTATGTTTAACTTCGGGGGTGTGGCATAACGCCAAGTATAGTTATGAGGTGAGCGACTTCGTGTTGCAACAGACTCGGATGGAGTTCAATCTCTGTGATTGACTCGTATGGGATCTTTGTCGCGTATCCCGGTGCTGTGTCAGTCTTCGACATGAGTCGGGGGTTTGTGAGCAGGCCCCGGCACAGCATCAGCTTTCGAGCATGAGTCGGGGATATTGCATGAGACAGATCTAGTTGAATGAGTAGAGGATCGCATGTTCCGGTACTGTGTCAGTCTTCGGACATGAGTCGGGGGTTTGTGAGCAGGCCCCGGCACAGTATCAGTCTTCAGACATAAGTCGGGAGTAGTGCGAGAGAGTGAGATGAGATGAATGAGTAGAGGATCGTATGCTCCGGTACTGTGTTAGTCTTCGGACATGAGTCGGGGGTTTGTGAGCAGGCCCCGGCACAGTATCAGTCTTCGGACATGAGTCGGGAGTACGGCGTGAGTGATGATTGAGAGAGATAAATGTGAAAGACAGAAAGTATGAAATGAACGTAAGAATGAACGTAACGTACGTAAAGACGAATGTAACGAACATATGAGTAAAAGTAAGAAACGCACGAACGAAAGCTAATGAATGAATGATGAAGATAATAATAATATTATCTACGTGCATGTATGCTGTATGATTGTATGTATAAAAGAACGGTTTTTGGATGGAAAGTAAAGTATGATTTATTATAAAACTAGAACTCACTCAGCAACGTTGACGTTTTATGTATTTTCCAGTTGGCAGGTATGTTGCTGAGGATGGCACAAGGTGACTACTCAGTTGTTGAGGCTGGCATCCATATTTTGACATGTCCATGTATTTTGAAATGAAAAAGAATGTTGTAATGAAATAAATGACATGTTTTTGTTATTAATGAATGTTTTTTTTAAAATTCCGCTGCAAAATAAATATGTGTTTTAAAACGTTTTATGTGCGATGAATGACCAACTGTGAGGTGCCCGGGAATGGGGCCTTACAGACACGTAACCAACCCATTTTGTCACAAAACTGAAATCAAATTAAACAGGTGCCTACATGTGTACACAACCTTTACTGGTTGTTTCAAATAGATTAGAAGATGGGTTGTTTCAAATGCTGCAATCAAAAAGGTCTACAACCTCGTTTTCTTTTCCGCATTGCTACATACCTTTACTGGTTACAGATTTCAAAGGGTTCAAATTCAATTAGGTTAAGTGTCATGCCGTTTCAAATACTTTGGTCCAGGTTTTAAAATTGAAAAAATTAGGAAGTGATGTGATTGGTTGATATATTCAACTATTTGAGTTATAATGTTTTATATTGTGTTAGTGATCATACTAACCTAACTCTTAGCTAAAGTTATTATTACATTAATTGATTTGACAATACTTTAATTTTTATTTCTGACTTTTCTGAAAATGAGAAGAGTTTATATTTGTTTGATTGAGTTGGGTTCTTATAGAGACGGAAACTTAAATATGAGGGAATCTTATAAAATTGTTAAGCTTTAATATCATTAGAAGATATTGGTTCTAATATGTTCTAACTGTTATTAGAGGTCATTTATGACATTTGACTAATAATCAAGCAGTTCTACAAGACAATATGGCTAGTTAAATGTTTAATGTCGCACAGTATTGATTTTCCTTGTTTTAATCGTATGGTAAGTTAACATCTTTACTTGATGTTGGTGACAGATGTGGCTTGGATTGATAAAAATTACAAAAAGGTGTAGAAGGTGTGGTTATAGATAAAAATATAAGAGGCTCTGAGAAGGTTAACCAACAAATAAACCATCTTAACATTCAACTGACTTTAAGAGTGGCATGAAGTTTTAGGATATCGATTTTTCAAAATACAAAACATAGGAAAAATCTTTAAACATAAAAAAATGTTAAACTTTACAAAAAGATTGTTAGGTCTTTAGACCAATTTAAAAATTGACACAATTCATCAAAAAGAAAGTATAAAGAATGGTTTATAGGTAAACACAACCTGCTTTCCCACAAGTAGAACGGGTTGTGTGGCAAAATGACCGTAATACAGATTCATCAAGTTATAGACCATAATAGTTGGTGGCAAAATGAACGGGTTGTGTGGGTGACTCACAAGTAGATCGAAATGGGTTTGAGTTTTAGTTTATTTAAACAAATCGAGTTGAATTTCATATTATAATGATTTTATATATTCACACATTTACAACACGAATATGCTAATCTAATATTTTAATAAAGCGATTACAGAGGTAGTAACCAAAAGCATCTAAATACACTTCGGGTCATTTTGACCCATTTGATCATCTCATGTTTTTCAACAGAGCAATTTTGTGAGGTTTTAATTATTTCAATAAACTTTCAGCTCACTTTTAACCCATTCAACCCATTTGAATAGTTAGCCCATTTGAATTGTTAACCCATGTGATTCATTAGATTTGATATATAATATGTACTTATTAATCATGAAAATAATTCAAGTTTTTTGACCCATCCAAGTTTTTAATAATTTGTTTCATAAGGTTAACGAACTTCTTCTTGTCCCTGAACTCGTTCCATTTCCAATTTGGCTAATAATGATTTTCTTTTTCATTCCAATACATGTCTTAATTGACTGAATTACTTATCCTTTCAAGGCTTTGATTTCTATTTCTTCAATTTCTCTACCATAACGAGATAAATAAGAAAATCAGAGAGGTAAAGTTGAGAAGTTAAGTAATGATAGACACAAAAATGAACATAAAACCATTTACATAGTTTTCTTTTAGACAATGATAAGCTTATAAGACAACAACTGACCCAATTTAGTTTTCTTTTGTTGGTACAAGAAGCTGATATCCCCATCCAAACCATGTTTATTATATCTTACCGTTTTACAAAAACAGATAATAAGATGTCTAATAGATATTTAACCAACAGGCACATCAAAACTAACATTTTAAAAGGATTTAAAAGTATCGTAACATTCTAATTCGAACAAGCATATGATATGATGTGTGTGAATATGTTGATGAACAAGCCCCCTATGGATGCTTTCATATTTCAGTCTAAGGTTTTTTGAGCATAAACTTTCATTGACACTTTTTCCTATGCACTCGCACAGATTAATCTAGTATCTCAATTAATATCTTACCTAATGAAGAGAAATAAATAATTGTGTGAAAAATTCACAGCTCCAAAACCATATAAGACAGCCATGAGTGTCACCCTGATTACTCTAATTCTACTCAAAAGATGTGAAATAGTGCAAAAACCTGAGTATATGCAGTGTAATTAGAGCATGAACATGTTAATAGGTAATATGTGAGATACAATATGAAAAAAAACACCTAGTTAACTTTTGAAAAACTTTAAGATTCATGTTTTACATAAGCACACATAATACAACTTGGGTAATATTAAAATAGAACATGATAAGAAGAGCATCAAACCAAGATAATGAGATCAAATGGAAGTACAGAGTCCCATGATATTAAAAGTGTGTTGCAAATTGTGGACCTAACAAGCTTAACTGCTTTTTAGAATTGTTGCTTGACACATCTATTTCTTTTTTAGATAATTTCTCTATCATATAACATGAAATCTTCCTTCTCAGTTTTATAATGAGTTAACTTTTTAAAAGCGCACATGTTTTTAATTTGTAAATGTTTTTTTTTCATAACACAAAAATTCTAAATTACAATTCACTTCATAGGCAAAACACTTGAGACATCTTATTATGTGACTGCATAACAGCAAAATTGTTATGATAACAGAGAATAATGAGACTTTTGACGAACCCTAAAAGGGTACGCTTCACTCCTTTTAAATACTAAAAAACGTGTTAAAACCTAAAAGAAAACACAGAGTGAAAAAAATGATGTGGACCAAAAGTGTGTTGCAAATTGTGGACCTAACAAGCTTAACTGGAGCGTGAACCTAATTACGAGCAAGGACTAACAATTTAGTTCCAAGTCTGGTTCTTAGTCAGCAACGGTTCAATGCCACTTGTTCAAAACCGTTTGATATAATGAAACGAAAACTCCAGATAAACACTTAGGTTTGAATCAGTAGCCCAAAAGTTTAAACTTGGTGATCGAGAGCAAACGGGTTCAGAGCAACTACATAACCAACAACGAACTAATACATCCGGTTCTTGGTTCTAATATTTTCAAAAATATGGATTGGACCGCATCACATTCCTTAATGACCATGCTCATAAGTCTAAGTGAAAATCTTGTCCCGGTGGCAATGGGCTTTGTGGGCTATTTGAGCCCAAAACACCATATCTAGCATATCTAAAGATAAAAAGAGGAGAAGTACACCAGTAATTAGTTAATCATTTTTACCCATACAACAGGTGAATCCCTGAAAAGGGCTGTATATAAACTGAAAGGATCTAACAGTATTGTGCAGTGGTTAGTTGTATAACATGTAGTTCCAAAATGCTGTGATATCACACCTATGATTGTGAGATTGATTGTTAACAATGAGAACCAAATCTTGAAATCAGATTAACTAATTTCCTGCAGTGATTCCATAATGTTGTTCTGTAAAAGCCCATAAAGTTACCGTCTGCAAAGCATTTGATCACTTGTTACCACAAAACTAATGGGCCACACTAATGCCCTGCTTATCAATGGGACTAGGGAAAACGTAGCCCACGCAGACAGGTGGCCTTCCAATGTGATTTTTCTTGGAGAATTTTAGATTATAAGTTTACCGTTACGACAAAATAATCCGTTTTCAATATGCTGATAATCTGTTTCTGACTCCATGGCATGAGTTTTAAAAGAAAATTGACAACCTGCAAATTTTGAGACTGAAAGTGGAGCTTTATCTGCAAAGAGGTGATGGTAAGTTAGACGATGTTATTATGGATAACTTTCATAACCATCAACTACTTGAAAATTGAAATATGAAATGCTACTTACAATTCAGTTGTATATTTATCAAAATTAGTCATCAATTGGCCTATTTACACAAAATTTGAACCCTAAGATTCCAACGTTTAAGCGATCTTTGAGCATATATGATTCCAATTTAGAATTGCCATGGTTAAATTCTTTATGGCAGATAATGGTCAAACTTTTGACTTTAAACCAGAATCTAACGCAGATGCAAAAGCTAAAGTTGACTGGAGCGCTTTCTGTGACGTACTTGACATGAATGACATCATAGGCATTGGTCTCTTAGAAGAACTCGGACTATCTGTTGAAAAGTTAACTATGGCTTTGTTGACCACATTGACCATTGAATCCGACTTTACCTTAGGAGACAGGTGGGATGCTAGTGGGACTACCACATCACTTAACTGAGACTTTTCAACTCCATTGCTAATTTTGAAAGCACTGCTAGAGCTATCCAAGCCCGGTTTTTTACCAAACGACAAAAGATTAATTCCACGGGGAACTACACTGGGCATTTTGGTAGTTTCTTCAGAATCTTGTACCACTGGGGGCATATTCAATTTTTGCACAGAATCTTGAATCAGTGGTGGTGTTTTGATAAATTCCTTGACCTCAGAATTTACCTTGGAAGACAGGTGGGATGCTAGTGGTAACTTTCCTTGTGAAAGAAAGTTTATACCTTTGGGTGGTCGAGTAGATTTTTGTGTTATGTCCACAAATTTGGGTACTGGAACAAATATTGTTTCTAATTTTTTAGAACTTGAATTTGAAGGAGGTTTTTGTTCAGGTTTTGCCTTGTTTGACTCATTTAAGGTGGCTTCACCCGGTTGTGCCTAAAAATAATAATAATAATAATAATATACAGTTTAACTTCATATACATCCTTAGGAAAGCACAGACTTGCATATATATCCCTCTAAATTTAATAATATCACATTTACCCTCCAAAAAAACTATAAGTTTCATATTTGGTAAATTTAGAACAAACAAAATTTACTTATAGCTTTATGTTTTTAGTAGAATAAACATATTAGAAAGCAACATTATCACCATGGAGTATGGACTATCTATATTCTCATTGTGTATTCAACAGAACATATTGTTACAATTAACTAACTTTTCGAAGCCACTTTGGTTGGTAGCCCGTTGGTAAGAGTCAAAGACGCTTTGGAGACCACCCAGGTTCAAACATAGTTTAGGAGTATTTAGGTGGCCCCAAGATGGGTCATTAATCTTTAAATAAAAAAAAGAAGACAAACTTCCATTTTTTTTACTATGATATTAATAAACATGATAGTTTTAGTGTTTTGAAAAGGCAAATATGATATTGTGAAATTTAGAAGGATATATATAAAATTATTAGAGAAAAATGATGAGTTTCACTTTCTTTGGATGAAATATACAAATGATGAAATAATACCTCATGAGAAAACATGCAATCTGAACCTCGACTGCAAGACCCTTTTGTTTGATAATTATTGCAGGGATACTTGGAGAGTTGGTGATCGTATGGACAATCGTCACCTTTCATACAAGTGTGGCGAGCAAAATGACAACATGGCTGCAAAAATAAGAAAACATCAATCCCACAAACGAGTTATAAATTCACAAATATTAAGATAAGATATTTGGTAAAAAGTCAAAACGTGTTTGGGTTGAAATCAGCGGGGTCATTTTTAGTGTGGGCAAAAATGCTGGGATGGGTAGATTTGACCACGAATGCATTTGTTCATTTTGTACATATTTTTGATTCAATTCGTTTTCCCATTCCCCTTTAACATATATTTTTTTAATTTGACCTGTTTCAGCTTAAAAGGCAACCAACTTGACCCACTCATAAGTTAATAGGTGAAAATAAATAGCAAGCTACCACTTCACCTATATTATGTTACAATAAAAGTCGATGTGGTTAAATGTGTGGGGTGAGTAATGGCAAGCAGTTTTTGGTGCCTGTTGAAATGGATCGAGTCTGTTTGGCCCCAAATGCTTCTTTTTGTCCAAAAGCTCAAACTTTCTGTATAAACAGTTGGCATGTCAAATACCGTTCCAAAGTTATGTTATTTCATGATAATCTTTTATCTTTATATAATCTAACATATGGAATATAATGATTTAGGAGGTTTATGAAATCAAATACACTTTGGGCAACTCTTGACTTGTTTGACCCATTTGAATTGTACCTTCCCATTTTAAAGCTAATCCTTTTGATTTCCCCGTAAACATAACCTGAATTAACCCATTTATAAAAAATGGTCAAAATACCACCTCTGTTTAAAAGTAATGGTCACAATTAAAAACTAAAAACTTAATGTAATCTTTCATGACAAAGAATGCAAAAAATACCAAATCACATACCTTGGATTTTGTCAAGGGGGTCGTATCATGAGAGAATTTACACTTCTCACCCTGTCATAAATGAATAGGTTTGTAGTGACTACTGTTACATGAGTACCAGAGATATATATTTGAATTATGAAAATAAAGATGGAAAATAGAATGAAACTAAAAGCAAACCTCATGACATCTTCCGTTCATATAGTGACGGCAATATGTTATTTTTTTCTCTTTAATCACTGGCTGAAGTTTCAACCTCTTGACACCAAGTTTCCTATTCTTTTCAGCTCGTTTTATTCTTTCCTTCATCTGAAAACACATTATAATAGTGACAGGATTAGCTGGAGAAATTTATATAAATGAGATATACACGTAACGGAATAGACAACTAGGCAATTATGATAACAGATGGGTACAATATACCCATATATCAAACCAGACACGATGAATTTAGTTAATCTTAGTAGTTAGTATCATGTTTATCAGTTCCAAACTTGAAGTGGCATTTCAGAAATTTTTGCATTCTTTTTCTATAGCCATCTATGTCAAATCATCCACTTAATTGTTGTATGTTGATTATGTGATCTACATTAATCATCTGCTTTTACTGATATCGTGATATTAGTATGTCTACTGTAGGTTTGTGTTGTAGGACAAAGGAGTCCTAATATTTCTTTTTCATACACGGACTAGAGTTATTATTAATTTTTTTCACGATAACTACTGTTAGCACTGAGGTGGTACTCTAATTTTTTTTTGAACAGCAAATACGCACAAATGGAGCCTTGTTAATAGCTTAGTCCAATCTGTTTGCATTACATGAATGGGGAGCCACTTCAAAGTACCACATTGTCTCCATGGTATAAAAAATAATTGCTAGGAGAGCAAAGTTGCAAGTTAAATAATTGTTCCAGGATGGCAGTGTAATATTATAAGCATGCTTGTCAAACGAAAACAATCGAGACTATTAAGGTGATCCATACATTTATACATTTTCATATAGGGACATAGATATAAGGTAGCTTTGTGAAAAGATATCAATTAAACCTTTACGTTGGGCAGTTTTTGATGCAAAGTACTCCTTCCGTCCCAAAATTACTGACCCATGTTTCCATTTTAATTTGACCCAAAAAATTGTCCACTTTCAAAAATGTATAATATAATAAGTTTCAATAACTTTACCCTTATTATTAAATATTGGAAGTTTTCGGTGTCATAATAAATGCATTAGGGGTAAATCTGCATTCTGGTAACTAAAATCTGCTAATTTAAATTGTAAATTTTTTTTGTGGACAGCAAATTTGGAACGAAGGAAATATAAATTATGTGAAAATTGAAACCAGATACGATACAACATATGTGCATCCATTAAGTTCATTTTTAGATAACACTTTAATAAGTTCAAAAAAGTAATAAAAGTTAAACCTTTTTCTTTGCTTTTCTTTCCTTGTCACAACCCGCTTCTTTTTCTTCTCATTACAGGCAACCTGTTTTAAGGAAATCAGTTACCCATACGATAACCAAACAAACATAATAACATATAATGCAAATGGAGATTATTCTAGCAATAATAAGAAAGAATATGAACGAAAAGTCTTAAGATCATTTAATTATTAGAATCTATGATTAAGGTTTGGTATATTAAGTTCTATTATGCAATTAGTGTGGCAATCTCAACCCAACCTTACTTACAAATGGGTTATATTTTACCTCCAGCTCAATGAGTTGATTGGGTATAAACTAATAACTTAAGGCAAAAATAAAACGGGATGAAAAGGTCTAAGTGCTCAGTATTCAGAAAGCTCAGATTATTATATTAGTTAAAATTAGTACCTTGTTTGCAGAAGCATTAACAACTTTTGAGAGGCGTCCTCAAGGTGTTCACCAAGCAATGTTATATTTTCAGGACAGGTTGTTGGGTCAACAGACTTCTTTGACTTTTTGTTTCTCCTTTCTTCTTCGGTGCAAGATCCCTGCCTCTTTCTATTACTTCGGGCACCACTATCCTGTCACACATGGATATTATACAAGCCATAATAACAATGTCAAACAAGGTATTAAGTACTCATGTAATATTGTCTTGATAAAACAACGATATTAAGATATACATGAGCCCTAGCTATGCTGAAGTAAATAGAGAACTAGAATGATCCAAGTCTAAGTAAATATTGGAATCTTAACAAAAGGAACTTTTAGTGATTGCTATGACTTAAAGAATTTAAAGTAGTTTAGTACGGCCCGCTTTAGAATTACTACCACAATGACAATAGTCAATAAAATAGTTTACCATATCTCAAGAGGTGTTTGGATGTGTGGTTTGAAACAAATTATTGTGAATTAACAAGCTAGATCAAGGCTAAAAGCCAAAGATAGGCAGAAATTTTTACATTTTTTTCAGCTATCATTTTTCTTCCAGCAACTTCTTACATACACATCTAAATCTAAGTGTTTCAACCTTAAAGGATCAAAATATCATGATCAATTTTACCCATACACTAAAAAACTACTAAGTTTAAATGCACATCTAAACACCCGCTAAATTTAATATTTAGGATAGCATAGATGAAACCTTAACGCAAACGTATTTTCTCAAGAAGCTAAACAGGAAACACCCAATGATACTATGATAAAGATGAGCAAAAATGATTAAGAGTGAACCAAACAAGTCTAATCAATGTTCAAGAGATTGACCGGCTCTCCCACACACTACTTTCGAGAGGTAAACCAAGTTACCAACTCTCCCAATGATAAGCATAAAATAAATTACCACCCTAAAGCTCTGTTATACTATAAGACATAACTAAATACTGTCTAGAAAATGTAACTTGTTCCCAAGCTTATACGCAATTAAAACATTTGAATAAGGAACCCGTCTGATAACTAAAATAGTAAATTTCCTAATAATTGTAATACCTTTGGGGTTGATCAAATCCAAATCATAGAAAAAAGTAAGCGGGTTCAATCATGTAATCCTAGAGGTCGCAATTTTGACCTATTGAATTATGAATGGTTTCATTGAGGTTATATTTATCTCTACGACGTCACATGGGGTAATAAAAAATTGCTAAATATTAAATGGTGCGGGTTGAACGGGCTAATAGTTGCCCGAACTATACTTCTTTTATGTTTAAAATGTCCAAAATTATTTTAACAAAAACTACAAGTATCATTAAAACAAGAAATATTTATAAAAAACACATAATGACTTTGGAGGAAAAGTGTTTTAGGTGAACCCAACCCAAACCATACTACATATTACCCCTTTTGACCCCATGCACAACCATTCATACTTCCATCTCTAGGTAATATCAAAAGAAAATATTACGGTTGAGAACTCGAGTTGATTGTTAAAAGAACCAAAACCTTCACTGGGGATACTAGACTCTGATTCTTGGCTGTGTTCATTTTTAAGGTTACTTGCTTTGCAGACTCTTGGGATTTTGCATGAGCAGCTATTTCAGAATAATCCACCAAATTTCTTGTGGTTTTATTTACTACTCTTGCCGCATCTCTACCACCATTTTCAACTGTTTTGGTAATTAATGGGATTAGATTATTATTGTTCTTAAGTCCTGCTTTGGTTCCGATATAATCTTGAGGCCAGAATCTGAGTGGCCCACAGATTTGGTATCATCCATAAAATCTCTGAAGATTTCTCCTTCTTCAACATCTCCATTTGTTGATAAATGTGGGAAAGAAGAAATCATATTATAATTATCTTGACTTTTTATATCAAAGTTAACTGAAGAATGGGTGTCAAGTTTTGGAGAGAGATCCTCCTTTTCTCTTAATGTGTTATGATCATGCTCAGCTGATTCCATGTGTTTATTATATAAACCATCTTTTTGGATATCCAAAACCAATTGGGCTTCCACCATAGACGTTTGCTCTTGAAATAGGGAATCATTACGTATGCTATCATTGCAATCGAAAGGAACATCAATTTGTATGCCTTTATCTGCATAAAATAAATACACATGTGAGGTCAAGAAAGTATTTGAAAAAAAAAATATATACACTTTGCAGGAAATCTTATTTCAGTCATTCTTGCATTCAAATTTCCATAGTTAGTCCAATACCACTCACCTTCTTTTTGCATTTTGCATGTATTTTCCATGGTTGCGATAGGGATGAAAACCGTATAGAAATCGAGCTTACATCAGGTATCTAGATCTAGCAAAGTCTTCTAAAAAATGTAACATAATTTGCTAAATGGTATCTCTAAACTAATCATGTAAAGTTATAAGCATAAGTAGTTGATCACAAGCTCACAATAGACCTTACAAGTGAGATGCAACCCAATATAAAGTTGAAACCTAAACTACAAAAAAATATGTAATCAATGATTTTATACTCCCCTGTTAATTACAGAAGTACAGATATACAGGTGATCACTGCACACATGAGTATAGTTTGATTGAAAAGTTCAAGACCATAATAGCCTCATTCTGAAACAATTTAACTTGCAGTTACAGGACATCAACCCTCCCCCTAAACTAAAACCCATACATAGTATATAAATATATATATATATATATATATATATATCCCTAGAAGTTAAACCTAAAGAATTAAGGGTAACAAAAGGTAACTGACATCAAAATTGAGGTAAAAAAATCAATTACATACCTGAATGTTGAATGACATGAGAAGAATCATCGTAGCAGAGTGAGAAGATATGAAGAAGGGTATCGAGAGTCCGACTCCTTAGAGGTCGTCTCCGGCGATCTCCGGATGATGGGTTCATTTTAGAGATCGGAATGTCTTTTTCACTTCGGATTTCCATCGTCACCGACTCATAAAGTCTTCGGACTCCTATCATTATAAACCCTGCTGAATCAACAAGGTGATGTTAAAAAAGGGATCTGAATTATTATTCTGGTCGGATGTCATCCGAATCTGAATTTTTTATTCGGATTTCATATCGGATTTCGAATATCACAATTTTTTTTATTCGGGTTATTCGAATATCTGATTAATCCGAACAAGAATTCAACTATGTTTCTAGCCCAATACTCATTACTCAACTATCTATTATGTTTCAATTCATTTTTCAAGAATCTTGACATATTCGAGTCCTCTAATCCTAAACAAAACCGATTGTCGTTCCAAATTATAGATTATAATATTCGGGTTCTATATAATTAGCTATTATGTTTTAATTTTGAATTTGTGTCCAAGTCAAATTTGTATTTTCTGGTTTTATATATTTTATTATGATTTTAAAATTAAAAAATGTTAAAAATAACAAATTAATAAAAAAATAAATAGAAACCAAAAAATTATAAAAAAATTGTTAGTTGGTTTATTCGGTTATTGGGATATATCGGAATCTGATCCGAATTGAGTTCGGATAGATTTGGATCTGATAGAAATATCCTTATTCGGATCGGGTCGGATTTCGGATAGGGTTCTGAAATTTTCAAATCTAAATAATCCATTATCCGATCCGATGAACACCCCTATTTAAAAGCTACACAAACATGTTTCTTTGCATATTTTTGTGATATCGTATTTAAGTAGTTAATATATACTTTTAACTGTTACTTGATGTAAATCTTTAGATTTCAACTGTGAAGATGTTAGGGAAATAGAAGAAGATCATAGATCTAAGATGTTGAGTAAGAGCAAAACGTAACTCACATAAATAAACATCACCATAAACCTTACCCCAAAGCAAAGAAGATAAAATTAGAAAATTGACATCGATGAAGAAATTACAATAACCCTAGAGCAGAAGAAGGCGAGCAACACTTCCTCGCCTTGAGCGATTCTTAAAACAATAGTATCGATTAAACTCAGAAAAAGATCACCCTCCTCATATCAAAAATTCATCTAAATTTACGTATAACAAACCTGATGAAGACAGCGATCCGATGACACCATCTGATCAACAAAATCTTCAAATGATAACACCAATACTACGATTAACAATAGGAAGACATGAGGAGAAAGTGTAGAGAGACGGCGATTAGGTTTTGGACATTTAGGGTTTCTATTCGGGTTATAAGTAATTTATAGGATCCATTTGAAAAACGGGTTTGCAACTGAAGCGGGTCAAGGATCCGCGTGTCTTTTTAAAAATTGGTGCAATGGAAAAGTTGTCAATGCTGCTGACACGTGGCATAAAGAATGCTTTTAAGAATGCCATATGACATATTAGATTTTTGTTTATTATAATAGATAGATTATAATCACAATCTGACGGTCAATATGGAAAGGGTAATTCTAAGTCTATTACGTTGATGGTTAACATTTCAATCATGATGATACTCACTTTACCTATGATATCAGATTCAGTCTTCTTTTGACGAATATGAAAACCTCGTTAAGGTTGGTTTGATCAAGGACAAGAGAACAAGGCCACTAGAAACTGTGTGAAAGTATGTTCCTTGAATTTGTTATGTGTGAAATCTAATATACTAATTTGTGTTTGTAATAATTAGTTGTGATCTTGGCAATGGTTGCAAAAAGTAAGAAGAGGTTGCATTATGTGATGTTTACCTAAAAATTACAGGGGGTGGTGAAGGAACAAGCTAGATGTGCAAGTCAAACCTGACTTTATATTATGGAAGGATATGAGTTTGTAAGTTAGTTGGTAATAAAGAAGTTGGAAACATAAAATATATTTACAAAACCTCAATGGATATATAAGCTTTGAGATGTGTCTTGCTGTTATATATGTTAATTGTTAATATTTTAAAAACCTTTTGAGTTCTGTTTTGTGCCATGTGGAGTAATGGAGCCTAGAGATTTAAAAACTTTAAAATTTGTTAATATTTTAAAAACCTTATGTTCTATTTTTTTAATATACTTCAACGTCTTAAGAACTGTTAAATCTATCTTATGTGTTGCACCTTTTTGGTATTAGATGAACCAAGAACATGAAGGGAATGGCTACATAAAGAGTTGTCTTGCATGAGTATGTATTATGATGAGATGCTCCAAAGAATGAATGAACAAAAGGTATTTGTTGCGTTCATGTAGGAAATATAATTGCTAAGGAACTTTATGTGAAGATTTGCTTTCTTACAGCCTAGAATATTTTTTACTTTATACATTGATCCTAAACAAAGTGTTAGAATGTTTTAAATATTGTTTTTTTTCCACACGGAGAAAGGTTTCCATACAATGTGTCTAGAATTTCATAAGGAGGTTAGTGAGGGTGGACATCGTGAACTATAGAAGTTGTTGGTTATTGATTTTCATTTGTTTCACTTAGAGAAAAACATGTTGAATTGGTTGGAGAATTTTAAATCTACAAAACAAAGAAGAGAAGCTGTTAAATGAGGTTGCGCTTGCTTTTTGTTGTTTAAATTTGGGATATGGTTTACAAGCACAATAAAAAAACGTTGTTTACAAAGAGATCTTTGCCAATTTGTAGTTTTTTATAGTTTTTTTGTTTATGTAAGCATTTTATTACAATTATTTTTCTTATTTTACTTTAATAACACATAGTGTCCTCATGTTCTCATTAGAACTTCCAAACATGACACCTCACTCAACTTGATCCGTCTGCGTTTCAAGGTATATTTCATATCATCTAACCTAATTTTAGATTCTTTTAACTCTTATTAATGTTGTAATTTTAGATTCTTTTAACTCTTTTAACTCTTTTAACTCCTTTTATTATGTGTTAATTTGAAGCTATGAATGGAATGCAACAGCCATGGTTCAGAAACATGCTTTTGAAGCCTTAATATCAATAGTTTAAAGCAAAAGAGTAAAACTATTAATTTTTTACCTTTCAATTCATTTGGAAAATATGTTCTTTTAGCATTCTACAACTTTGATCTTGACTATTTATTACTACTCGCAATTTTTCATACTTTTAATTTTAATTGCAATTTTTTATGGTCTCTAATAAATATATTAGCTTCCTTTTATTGTATTGGGACTTTACATTTTATTGCAGGGTGATGTTTGACACATCATTTATTTGTTATTTACATAGCTTTTGTGACTTTTGTTGACAACATGTGTTGTAAGGGAAATAATGTGATCTGGTGATCATTATGGAAGATGTCATCTTAATTGTTGTATTTCGGTAGGTGTGATCTCCATGTAGGTACGTTACTGTTTTATGTTTATGATTCAGTTTTGTTTTTGAAGCTTATGTTAGTTACCAAAATAAGTTTGAGTTTGTATTTCTTTTGATAAATATTACTTGGATTATGTTTGTTTTTAGACTACTGCAGGTAAAAAGATGATTTGAGCAAGGGCTGTTGAAAGCAATCAGTTGTTGGTTGGTTAGCATAGTTAAGGGTAAAGTTAGCAAGGCTCCTGACGAGAAAATCACCAAATCTGAAGAAGTTGTGAGGTTGTTTGGTCTTCTTTTACAAAAGTCAGGGATAATTATTATCCAGGGTTGGTTTATATGAAAATGTATGCTATGTGTGGTAGGATTTCTTGTATACGGTATGCCATGTGTCTTGTTTTCAGTATGGTTTTTGCTATCGAGCCGGGGGTCTCTTTGGAAGCGGTCTCTCTACCTAACAAGATAGAGGAAAGACTCGCCTACACCTACCCTCCCCAGACCCTGCTCTTGAGTGGGATATACTGGGTTTGTTTGTTTGTTTGTTTGTTTGTTTGTTGGTTATATGAAAAGTCAAACATTCGCTGATGGTCAATTATACATCTCTTTGTCCCGGGTTAAAAGTAGAGAATGATCTTTTTATTGACTCATTTTGATGTACTCTTTTTATGAGTTAAAGAATTAAGGACAAACCAAAAGTACACATCATATATTTAAATAAGAGTAAGGTTCCATTCTTTAAATTTACATGTAATTTTGCTAAATACTAGATTCGATTATATTCACTTTATTGCTTCAACGAGACTAAGCTGTGTAAGCTGTGTTTATGTTTGAATAGCGGGAAAACACAAGTTAACTTTTTTTTCATGATTTGGATACAAGTAGAAAATAGGACTAATGTTAGTGCTACACATTAGAGTAGGAGCAATGTTAGAAGGTATGTGGGTAAAATAGGCCGATATTTTTGGCTTTTAACTTAGTTTAGGGGTGTGTTTTTTACCCGAACCCGAATATCAAACCCAAACAAAATCAACCCGAACCCAATTAAGAACTAACCCGAGCAACCCAACCCGATTATTACACCAACCCGAACCCGATTTTTATAAATGGTTTGGTCTTTGGGTTGAGTTTGTAAGATTCGGGTCAACCCGATTAACCCGAATATTACCTTATAAAAAATTTCAAGATTTATATATATGTGTGTATATGTATATATGTTTGTATTATGCTACCATTTACGCGATCTGAAAACATGATTTTCTAAACTTTATATTATATTGTTGTGGTTCAATTTTATTATATAAACTTTGAGGATGATTAATATATAATGTCATTTAATATTTAAATATGCATAATAAAGTGAATGTAAATATGCAAAAACTTTCCGTTCAAGATAATAAACAAAATTCTATATTGATAACACATGCTAAATCTCATACATGTATTTTGATCATATATATATATATTGTTTACACAAACATTTGAGATAGCAAATCATTTAAAGCTTAATAGTTTAGTCTAACCCGATTACCGATTAACCCGACCCGAATAAACCCGAATATCGTAACCCGAAAACCGATTAAATGTTGCTTATTTGGTTTGGTCTTCGGGTTGATTTCCTACACCTAAAACCCCGAGGAACCCAACCCGAACAACCCGAAACCCGATTAAAAAACCCGAATGACACCCCTACTAGAGACAGTAAACCCAATCATGACCCGAACATAACACGAAAGTAATTGGGTTTTAGGTCAACTAACATAACTTGTTTTATTAAATGTGCCAAATCAAACACACACGCTAATTAAATGGTCAATCCGAACCAATGACGAACCAAGGAATGTTATTGTGGTTTTAACACGTGCTTCTATTGTTTTAAAGGGAATGACATTTTGGTCATTGTGTAAATACGTCAACTCATTGTGTTTTATATGTTTATTGTGTCGTGTACTTTATATCATTTTTTATAGTTTAATCATTATGTTTTACGTTTTTTTATCATTTTATGTTATTTTTATTATTTTTTATAGAATATAAAATTATTATCTATTATTGTGTTTTACAACTAGAAAACACAATAACATACTTTCACCGATGCATTTTCTAAAACTCATAGTGTTTAACATAACACACTGTGTTATTTTTATAATTATTTTTTAATAGATTATATAACCTAGTTATTATTAATCATTGTGTTTTACTATTAGAAGTAGTCAATGATGTTATTTCACCAATGTATTTATCAAAACTCATGGTATTGAAGATAATATAATAATGATCACAATTAGACATTGTGTATTTTATAATTGTTTTAATGTATTAGACCAATTAGTAATTAATTTTTATTCTATCTTACATATTAGAGATATACAACAATATTATTCTATCATCATACCTTTTAAAGATAATCATTTTAAAAAGAAAGAGGTTCAAACACAAAGTGTACTTTTGTTATAAATTGTGAGAATACACAATGAGTCAAAAAAGTTACAAAAAATTTATCTCACAATTAAATCGAATTTCAAAAAAGTAATTCAGAACTTTTGTTCCTCTAGTCGTCCTCACTAAGAAAAAAATAAACAAAAAATAAAAAATAAAAAATTAACGTTTTTTTATTGTGTCATTTATAAAATACACAATGACGTCACTATATTATTATAAAAGACACAATGATGTCATTGTATCATTATGAAAAATACAATAATGTCATTGTGTCATAAAAAGATAAAATAATTTTTTTTATTTTTTTTATTTTTTTCTGAAAGAGGAGGACGAGAGTAACAGAGATTTCAAGTTACTTTTTTGAAATTCGATTTAGATTGTGAGATATAATTTTATTGTTAATTTTTTAGCATCATTGTGTCTTCTCACACTTTGTAGTAAAAATACACTTTGTAGAATAATCTCGCCCTTTTAAAAAAAATACAATAGTAGTCAGATTTACACAATAACTAACAAAAATACACAATAAATTGCACTAAATACATAATGACGAGATATGATGTTAAAAAGATGTTTTTATACTTTTATATAAAAATACAGTACTCATTTTAAATAAAAATTTTTCCCGCTCCTCAAAGGCCCACAGGAACAGAACGATCCCAGTCTATGATCTAGAGTTGATAAAAAAACAATTATTTTTATGGTGTGAATATTATTAAAAAAATTGTATATAAAGTTATAAATGTTTAAAAAAATGAGTGAAACTACAAAAAATCAACAAAAATAATTGTTTCTAAAATACTCTAACAAACTTTTCACTACAAGTTGATTTCAGCTATTGATTAAGTAGATGGATGGTTGAGATTACTTTGTAAACTTTTTAGTTTTAAAGGTTTTTTTATTTGAATCTAATCCTAATAAGTAGCCTAGAACCATTCACAGTTGCTGCCTCATTTTTGTAAGACCCCGTTCCCGGGCACCTCACAGTTGGTCATTCATCGCACATAACTCATACTATTATTTAAATCATCGCAGCGGAATCAGTAAAAGAACTTTTTATTTCAATATAAATGCTTTTGCAAAATAATACAACACTCAATACAAATATCGTTTGTTTGCATTACAATAAAAAAATATTAAACAAAGAACGTCATCCCAAAAGAGCTGAGTAGCCGCCTCGTGTCATCCTCAGCAACACTACCTGCCAACTGGAAACACATAAAAAAAGTCAGCGTTGCTGAGTGAGTTCTAGTTTTATAAAAAAACATACTTTTTTTTCGTTAAACCGTTCTTTACATACATGCTGTCACATAACATACGTACACATAGATAATGTCGTTATTATCTTCATTATTCATTCATTAGCTTTCGTTCAATTGCCGTTCATCGTTAACGTTCACATTCTTTCATAAACTCTTTCTTTCATTCGTACGTTTCTTACTTTCATTCATACATTCGTTACATGCATTCGTACTTTCATTACATTCATTCGTACGTTCATTTCATTCGTGCATTCATTACATACGTACGTACGTTCATCACTTTCATTCATACATTCGTTACATACATTCGTACTTTCATTACATTCATTCGTACGTTCATTTCATTCATGCATTCATTACATACGTACGTACGTTCATCACTTTCATTCATACATTCATTACATACATTCGTACTTTCATTACATTCATTCGTACGTTCATTTCATTCGTGCATTCATTACATACGTACGTACGTTCATCACTTTCATTCATACGTTCATTACTTTCGATGACATATACAATACCCCAAACATTGTGCACTAGTGTTGGTGCTGGACCTGTGGTAATTAATCACGAACATTATGCACGAAGCTGATCCAGTCACCTAGGGCAAGTACATGCACCACTTATTTTTCCTCTTTCATTTTGGATCAATGCCATACGCTATACCCCGAACATTGTGCATGAGTGCTGGTGCTGGACCTGTGGTAATCAAATCACGAACATTGTGCACGAAGCTGATCCAGTCACCTAGGGTAAGCGGCAAGGATCCCATACATATGGTCAATCACAAAGATTGGACCCCAGTGTGCATCCTTCGGGGTAGCTAATCCGTACACCATTGAGCTAACACCTTCATTGGGTGTGCACCTCCATACATTTTCTTGCAAGCCTTTTCTTACTTTCATTTATTCGTTTGTTAATGCATGCATTCATTCATCATGTTCCTCTTTCATTATCTTTCAATTTACGTTTCTTAATACTTTTATTTCATTCATTAACATAGCACGTAAAGTCACGGAAAAGATAAACATACATCGACACAAGGAACATCGACATTTACAAGTCATCAATCATCACCATCATATAGGGCTGCATCATACTTAACATACATACGGAAAGATGATCATACATCGATGCAAGGAACACCGACATTTACAAGTCATCAGTCATCAGCATTATATAGGGCCACATCATACTTAGCATACATACGGAAAGATGATCATACATCGATGCAAAAAACATCGACATTTACAAGTCATCAGTCATCAGCATTATATAGGGCCACATCATACTTAGCATACAAACATTATGCATAAATATGCAACACTATCATCATCAGGCCTAACATCACTTCTAAGGCCTCAAAAGCCATCTTACATGCATTTACAGGAACTTCTACGTCAAAACTTACCTCTACACTTCCCTCGAAAGTCAGTACTCTAACTAGGTTCGTCCCCGGGTACAACAACCCTGTTTGGGGCGACTGGGCACCTTCAGTCGTATGGCCTCCATGCGACTGAACATCATGCGATTGGACAACTATGCGAATGAACATCAAATCGTGCGAATGAACACTACGCGAATGGGCTCCTATGCAACTGAACCCTCAGTCGTGCGAATGAACAGCTGTGCGACTGAGCACCTATGCGACTGATTGAATCTCAATCGTCCCTCAGTCGTGCGTTTGGCCCTCCAGTCGCCTAGCCCTAACTGGGCAGCGATTACAGTTCATCCCGAACTGCAGCCGCGACTTTCGACCTCCAAACCCTTCCAAACTCATTCTAAGCCCAAATCAAGCCTCCTAAACCTTAGGGAATCATACTATGACAACATCCAAGCACATACAAGTCCAAAATTGCACTCTAAACACACTATACATAATTACACCCAAATGGGTCAAACACACACATTTCAAAAATGGGTTTATATGTGTTCCAGCCCCAAAATCAGTTGAAAACAAGTAAATGAGGGGTCCTAGAACTCACACAAAGAAGGAGAAGATGAAGAGCTTCGTTTTGACTAGCTACATGACGAATTTCGAGCCTGAATCACTACTTTTCTCTTCTTTTTCTCTTCTTCCTCTCTTCTTTCTCTCTTCTCTCCCTTTTGGCTGATTTCACAAGTGTGGGGAGGGGAGATGGCTGCCCCCTCCCTTAACATGCCTACATGTTGCCCATCTTTCATGCGTTGGCGGGTTTGGTCCCCGACTTTGGACTTTATTTCCTTTTCTTCCTTCGTCGGCTACAAGAAAAATATCAGGGTGTTACAAGTCCACCCCCTTATTTAGGTTTCGTCCCCGAAACCTGTTATTCCTCGAACAATCATGGGTAATGCTGTCTCATTTCCTCTTCTATCTCCCACGTTGACTCAAATCCCTTCCTGTGCCTCCACTGTACACGCACAAGAGGAACCACTTTATTTCTCAGCCTCTTCTCTTTTCTATCGATGATTGCCACTGGTTGCTCCACGTAATTGAGCCGTTCATCTACTTCGATATCCTCCAGTGGAACAATCATATCTTCATCTACCAAACACTTTCTCAGATGAGATATGTGAAATGTCGGGTGAATTCCACTTAACTCATCTGGTAACAACAATCTATAGGCCACCTCTCCTACTCGAGCAATGATTCGGAAAGGGCCTATATACCTCGGGCTCAACTTGCCTCGCTTCCTGAACCGAATGATAACCTTCCAAGGTGAGACCTTCAACATAACCCAGTCACCCACCAGGAACTCAATCGGTCTGCGTCATTTATCAGTATACGACTTCTGTCTATCTTTGGCTGCCTTCATGTAGGCCTTGATCTTTTCAATCTTTTAAGTCGTAGCCTCGATCACCTCAACGCTCCCCAATTCCTTCTGACCAATATCACCCCAACAAGCGGGTGTCCTGCATATCCTACCGTATAGCATCTCATAAGGTGGCATACCAATGCTGGCATGATAGCTGTTGTTGTATGAGAATTCAGATAAAGGTAAGTGGTCATCCTAACTTCCCCCAAAATCAATCACACATGCCCGAAGCGTGTCTTCTAATGTCTGAATGGTCTTCTCCGACTGACCATTAGTTTGGGGATGATAAGCGGTGCTAATGTGTAACCTCGTCCCCATGGCATCGTGGAATTTCTTCCAGAATTTGGATGTAAACCGGGTGTCACGATCAGACACAATAGACACCGGCACACCGTGACGAGTCACAATCTCCTTGATGAAAAGATCGGCCAACCTCTCGGATGAATATGTCTCGCGCATCGGTAGGAAGTGAGCACTCTTCGTCAAGCGGTCAACAATCACCCATATAGCATCATACCCTTTCGGAGTACGCGACAACTTTGTAATGAAATCCATGGTGATGTGCTCCCACTTCCATTCTAGTATATCCAAAGGTTGAATCTTTCCATTCGGCTTCTGGTGCTCGGCCTTCACTTGCAAACAAGTAAGGCACTTACTCACATACTCCACCACGTCACGCTTCATACACGGCCACCAATAATCTTTCTTCATGTCTTGATACATCTTTGTAGCACCAAGATGAATAGAGTATCGAGTCTTGTGAGCTTCATCCATAATCTTCACCCGTAGATTCCCAAAACGTGGAATCTACATTCGTCCAAACTGGCTTTTAATACCAAATGTGTTTTCACCCAACTCTGCGACCAGACCTCTCATTCTTTCGGAGTTAAGATGACCTTCTTTTAATGCCTCATCTTGAAACTCCTTGGCTTGCTTCATCACATCCGAGGTCGTAATCAGCTGGTACGCCTTTACCCAAATCGGCTCGGGCCTCTCCTTTCGGCTATGGGCATCCGCCACCACATTGGCTTTGCCCGGATGGTAATGGATCTCACAGTCATAATCCTTTATAAGCTCCAACCATCGACTCTGCCTCATATTCAAATCCTTCTGCTCGAAGAAGTACTTCAAGCTCTTGTGGTCCGTGAAAATGGTGCACTTCATCCCGTAGAGATAGTGCCTCCAAATCTTTAACGCGAAGACCACAGCTGCTAGCTCCAAGTCATGAGTAGGATAGTTAACCTCATGAACCTTTAACTGTAGGGATGCATAGGCTATAACCTTTCCCCTATGCATTAACACGCACCCCAATCCCGAGTAGGAAGCATCAGAATAAACTACCAAATCTTCACTCCCATCGGGTAATGACAATACAGGAGCTTGGGTCAACCTCGCCTTCAATTCTTCGAACGCCTTCTCTTGAGCTTGACCCCATACAAACTTTACATCTTTCCTGGTCAACTTGGTTAGTAGAGAAGCGATTTTGGAGAAGTCTTGAATGAATCTTCTGTAATAGCCCGCCAAACCCAAGAAACTACGGATCTCGGATAGCGTCTTTGGAGACTTCCATTGCATCACCGCTTCCACCTTTGCCAGATCGACCATAATCCCCTCCGGATTCACCACGTGACCCAAGAACTGAACTTCGCACAACCAGAACGCGCACTTGGAGAACTTGGCATACAGTTTCTCCCTTCTCAACGTCTCCAACACTTCTCGAATGTGGCCGACATGTTCTATCTCGCTCCTTGAATAAATCAGGATATCATCAATAAACACAATCACTGATTTATCCAACATCGGCCGACACACTCGGTTCATCAGATCCATAAAAGCAGCTGGCGTGTTGGTCAAACCAAAAGACATAACAAGAAACTCGTAGTGACCATAACACGTGCGAAAAGCTGTTTTAGAGATATCCTGCTCCTTCACCTTTAGTTGATGGTAGCCTGATCGAAGATCTATCCTTGAAAACCAACTGGCACCCTGAAGTTGATCAAACAAATCATCGATTCTCGGCAAGGGGTATCGGTTCTTCACCGTCAACTTGTTCAGCTCACGGTAGTCAATACACATCCTCATACTACCATCTTTCTTCTTCACAATAAGACTGGAGCACCCCAAGGTGAGATACTCGGTCTGATGAACCCCTTATCTAGCAGTTCTTGCAACTGCTCCATCAACTCCTTCATCTCTGTCGAAGCCAATTGATACGGTGCCTTGGCAACAGGTTGGGCACCCGGTATCAGATCAATCTGAAGCTCGATCTCTCGGTCAGGTGGCAATCCCGATAAGTCTTCCGGGAACACATCTGGAAAATCACACACAACCGGAACATCGGATAGTTATGGTGTTGGAGTTTCCCCATCCTTTACATAACACAAGTAGGCGCTGCACCCACGCCTCATACACTTTCCCACCACCGCCATCGAGATCACTTTCGGGATCGTCATGACCTGATCCCTATAAACAGTTACCGAACTCCCGTCAGGCGCTATTAAACGAATCATCTTCTTTCGACACACTATATTCACCTCGAAGTCCGCCAACCAATCCATCCCAAGTACCAAGTCAAAGCCACCTAAGGTCATCACAAATGGTTTAACCGTAAATTTGTGACCCTCTAACTCCACATCACAACCCTCTATCAACTCTGAAATCCTGGTAGACTTACCTATGGCAGTTTCTACATCAAATGGCGCATCAACATGTTTACTACTAACAGGAAGCTTAGCATAGAAAACAGCAGAAATAAAACATCTACTGGCACCCGAATCAAATAATACAGAGGCTAAAGTTTGGTTCACCAGAAACGTACCGGACATAACATCAGGGTCTATCCTAGCCTCCTCCTGTGTCGCCGTGAATACCCTGGTGCTTGCCCTCGGTCCTTCATTCCCCGTCTTCTTCACGTCGAAACCCTCAGCCCTCGGCTTCTCACAGTCTTTACTCATATGACCACTTTCCCTACAGTTGAAGCACCTCAGGCCCCTACAATATCTAGTCATATGACCAGGCTTCCCATACTTAAAACAAACATTCAACCCCCATCTACAATCGCCACCGTGCTCCTTCCCACATTTGCCACACTTTCTCGATCCCGTACCTGGTGTGGCTACACGGCGATCATCCACCCGTGCCTTCTTGTTACCTGTCGAGGCATCACCCTGACCAAACCTCTTCCCCTTCCAGTCTCGATCACCACCACCCTTCTTACCGCCCTCTGTCACCCTCACGATAGTCCTCTCATCATACAGTCTCCCTGCCAAGTCCACCGCCGACCGAAAGGTGCTCGGTCGGGCGGCGATCATATGCCTGCGAATATCCACCGGCAACCCCTGAATATACCTCTTGATCTTTCGCGACAGAGGCGTCTCCTGATCCGGCACCAGACGTGCCATTTCGTTAAACTTCGTGGTATACTGTTGGTGGGTCATCGTTCCCGCCTCCAGCTGTAGGAACTCTCTCAACCTTATCCATCTCTCGATGAGGATAGAACTCCTCGATCACTAACCTTTTTAGCTCGGACCACTTCATTTTCCCAATGGCCCTGCTACCCTCGGCTTGGACTATGTTGTCCCACCAGTATAGAGCCGAATCCGTGAAGGAGTGGGTAGCGAACTTCACTTTTTGGTCCTCCCGACACTCGCTGATATCAAGAACGGCCTCCATTTCCCTCATCCATCGGTAAGCAGCAGTGGCGGTGCCATTACCGTCAAAAGTAGGGGGCTTGCATCTCATAAACACCCCGTAGTTACAGCCTCGTGCTAACTCCTGCACAGGCTCCTCCCCCTCTTCCTCTTCATCATCAGAAAGAACCGTTTCGGCTCTGGTTGCTCCTGTCTCCCTGAGGACCAATTCCTCTCTTTCCTTTCTCCTTCCCGAACAGCCCTTATCACTATGGTCACCACAGACGGTAAGATCGTCTGCATGACCTGATGCACCTCTTCAACCACTGCCTCTTTTACCGAGGCTCTCGGATTGGCGCTCTCGTCAACATCCTCCGGATGAGGGGTCTCGGTTTCTTCAGGAACCTCCTTCTCAACTCTAGGCCTTCCTCTTGTGGCCTGTGGTTCAGTACCGCGTCCGCCACCACCTCCACCACAGGAAGCTTTGGATGATCTACCACCGGCCATCCTCTATCACACACTGAAAGATTCAAACACTAACACGGTCATTCAAGGAAATAGCTCAGTTTATGTCAAGTATTGTAAGTCCCTAATTACAGTGGCCAGTTGTGATTAGCCACTTACTTAACTCTTCGTACCCCGAGCATTATCTGTCCTGACTACATTAGTATCTAAATCTACCAGCAACACATAAACACATAACATGCACACATAATACCGGTTAACTTTAAGAAAATACCTGATGGCACGCAGCTACTCAGATTGGCATCCCTTCCCTTTCCGTCCCATTTTCAGTTTAAGTTTAGGTTTATTTTGAAAATTTACCCATTTCACTTAAACTTTGGCTCTAATACCAACTTGTAAGGCGCGTTCCCGGGCGCCGTTCCCGAGCACCTCACAGTTGGTCATTCATCGCACATAACTCATACTATTATTTAAATCATTGTAGCGGAATCAGTAAAAGAACTTTTCATTTCAATATAAATGCTTTTGCAAAGTAATACAACACTCAATACAAATATCATTTGTTTCCATTACAATACAAAAACATTAAACAAAAGAATGTCATCCCAAAAGAGCTGAGTAGCCGCCTCGTGCCATCCTTAGCAACACTACTGTGACATCCGGTAATTTTCCATTACCAAACTCCGTTAGTTCCGTTAAGTCTTGCATACACGCGTCGTGAACACATACTAGTTGTCGTTTAACGTTGGTGACTTAATAATATTTAATAAGGTTAAATTAATGATAATTTAACTGGTTATATGATTATTGCATTATGCTTATGTGTTTGGTGTGTTTTAAATACTAATTAGGAAATTAATCGCGTAACGTGGAAACGTGTGTGTAAATTCGTATGTTTTGTGTTTTGTAAAGATAAAATGTATAATTGTTATGTGTATTATTGTAGTTAAAAACCATTTAAAAAGTATTTAAAACAGTACCTTTTTATAAAAATGCTAAATACAAGGGTTAAAGGGGTAATTAGCAAAAATTAATTAAAACAAAACCCTTACCACCCCTCCCCACACCTTTGCGGCCGCGACCTGCACTCCCTCCCCTCTCCCTTGCGAAATTCAACCAAGAACAAGCATAAGAACCTCGGATTGGATCGATTTCAAGTGTTAGAAGGCATTAGAAACATCAAACCTTGTTGCTTTGCACGGATTTAAGGTTAGTTTTGATGTTTTATGGGTTTTCTTATTAGGTCCGAACCCTAATTCGTGAATGGAGTCAAAATTGTCGAATTTGTTGTTATTTGATAATGTTAGTGTGTTAGTTGGATTGTATACATGTTGTTTAACGTCGATTATGCAAGAATGATACGCTTTTGTTGGATTGTTCATGAACTTGATTCTAGATGAACCCTAATTCGAATTTTATGTTGATTATGTGGAATTGATGGTTCTTTGATGATGTTATGACATTAGTGTGGTTAGATGAATGCTAGAATACGTTAATCTTGCAAGAAATTGATGAATTGAAGTTGGTGTTCATAGGTTACTAATAATAGTAACTTTATTTCCATGACATGATGATCTAATGATGGATTGATGTTGTGAGGTGTTCATGATGATGATTAGATGCTAGATTGTTAATATGAATGCTAGGAATCTTAGAATGGATGTTGTTGTTCATATCTTGCCAAAAGTGGAAACTTTTGTTCATGATGGTTGATGAATTATGATATGTAGATGTTGTTGATCTTGCTTAGATGTTATTATGAGCTTGATATGGCATATTATTGATGAATGCATGTGTACATTGGGTGTATAATGGATTATGGGATATACTTTCCCAAAAGGGAAACTTTATTGGCACAAAGTTTGAATGATGATAGTTTGAGCATGTTTAGGACATTAGGAGCATGATAGTATGTCCATGGATGATTTCTAAAGTGATGGAACTTGTTAAATAGGTTGTATGGAATGTCTATTTGGTTATGTGAGATTTATGTACCTTGATGATCATGTATGATGTTGAATTTGGATTAACAACTAGGGCATCATGTCTGGGACTGGGAATTGAATATCTTGGTGTATGTTGAATGTAATGGATATGTTGAATGTGTTGTTGATTGGTATGGATGACTAATTGGTAAATTATCTGTTTTGGCCTGTTTATGATAATTCATAGTTATGGATCATATGAGTAGGTTATACATGGTTTGATCTTATATGATGTATGATTATGTTTGTTTAAATGGGTTACAACACGTAATGTCACCATCGGGTCAAACGGGTCAACTAGGTCACATGTATGTTGTCTTTATAAAACCTTGAGTTCTTTGTTTGTAGAACACTTAGGGTTTCCCTTGGGATTTCTGTGTACATGTACTTATGTACTTGTGTGTTCTAGGTAACCTTTGAAGGTTGTCTTTCCACTCGTTCTTGTCAAGTTAAGCCTTAGATATCTATCACGCGTATCAGGTGAGTTCATGCCCACTATTTACTTAACCTCTTTTAGGGGAGATAGCATACTGGTAACTTTATAAACGCTTTATATATTTAAGTTGTGTATCATATTAATATAGTGCTGTTTACCATGATAAAGTCCTCACACTTTCGAATTGTTAATATTGAATAGCGGGGAAACTTGGGTAGTACTACTTGGTCTGACGAGCCCCACCTGTGTGACTCGAGGTCAACCGGGTGCAATTTGTCCTATGAACATTTGTCACGACATGGTAAGTCGTGGAAGGAGTCAAAAATTATCACAGTCAGCTTCAATTTCGAAATCACTATGAATTAATATTTATTGTTAATAGACTAGCTATCTGTTACAATACATATGCTTATATATATCACAACTGTTAAACTATTTATGTTTAAACGCAAACTCTTGAACTCACCAACCATTGTGTTGATATTTTAGTATGCTATTCTCAGGTCGATAATCCAGCTTGCCTGTAGGAGCACAGCACGGTTGAGCATGCATTTTAAAACTTAATCTATAAACACATTTACTTATCTTTACACTTTGGGTTTTCAAACATTTGGTTGGCGCATGTTTTGCCATTTATGCATTTCATATTTTGAGTTGTTTAATTTTGCAAAACGCTTCCGCATGATTTTAAATTTGAACTTTGGTTGGTTTTATTTTAAAGATGGCATATAGAGTCGTTCCGAGTAACTATTGACTGTGATCCTGGTTTGTTCACACGCCTCGCGGTAAAACTCCGCATGTGGATTTTGACGGTGTGACAACTACCTGCCAATTGGAAACACATAAAAAAAAGTCAGCGTTGCTGAGTGAGTTCTAGTTTTATAATAAAACATACTTTTCTTTCGTTAAACCGTTCTTTACATACATGCGGTCACACAACATACGTACACATAGATAATGTCGTTATTATCTTCATCATTCATTCATTAGCTTTCGTTCAATTACCGTTCATCGTTAACGTTCACATTCTTTCATAAACTCTTTCTTTCATTTGTACGTTTCTTACTTTCATTCATACATTCGTTACATACATTCGTACTTCATTACATTCATTCGTACGTTCATTTCATTCGTGCATTCATTACATACGTACGTACGTTCATCACTTTCATTCATACATTCATTACATACATTCGTACTTTCATTACATTCATTCGTATGTTCATTTCATTCGTGCATTCATTACATACGTACGTATGTTCATCGCTTTCATTCATACATTCGTTACATACATTCGTACTTTCATTACATTCATTCGTACGTTCATTTCATTCGTGCATTCATTACATACGTACGTACGTTCATCACTTTCATTCATACGTTCATGACTTTCGATGACATGTACAATACCTGAACATTGTGCACTAGTGCTGGTGCTGGACCTGTGGTAATTAATCACGAACATTGTGCACGAAGCTGATCCAATCACCTAGGGCAAGTACACCACCACTTATCTTTCCTCTTTCATTTTGGATCAATGCCATGCGCTATACCCCAAACATTGTGCACGAGTGCTGGTGCTGGACCTGTGGTAATCAAATCACGAACATTGTGCACGAAGTTGATCCAGTCACCTAGGGTAAGCGGCAAGGATCCCATACATATGGTCAATCACAAAGATTGGACCCAGTGTGCATCCTTCGGGGTAGCTAACCCGCACACCGTTGAGCTAACACCTTCATTGGGTGTCACCTCCATACACTTGCTTGCAAGCCTTTTCTTACTTTCATTCGTTCGTTCGTTAATGCATGCATTCATTCATTATGTTCCTCTTTCATTATCTTTCACTTTACGTTTCTTAATACTTTTATTTCATTCTTAACATAGCACGTAAAGTCACGGAAAAGATAAACATACATCGACACAAGGAACATCGACATTTACCAGTCATCAGTCATCACCATCATACAGGGCTACATCATACTTAACATACATACGGAAAGATGATCATACATCGATGCAAAGAACATCGACATTTTCAAGTCATCAGTCATCAGCATTATATAGGGCCACATCATGCTTAGTATACATAGGGAAAGATGATCATACATCGATGCAAGGAACATCGACATTTACAAGTCATCAGTCATCAGTCATCAGCATTATATAGGGTCACATCATACTTAGCATACAAACAATATGCATAAACATGCAACACTATCATCATCAGGCCCAACATCACTTTTGAGGCCTCAATGTCCATCTTACATGCAATTACGGGAACATCTACGTCAAAACTTACCTCTGCACTTCCCTCGAAAGTCAGTACTCTAACTAGGTTCGTCCTCGGGTACAACAGCCCTGTTTGGGGTGATTGGGCACCCTTCAGTCGTATGGCCTCCATGTGACTGAACATCATGAGATTGGAAACCTATGCGAATGAACATCTAATCGTGCGAATGAACACTATGTGAATGGGCTCCTATGCGACTGAACCCTCAGTCGTGCGAATGAACGCCTGTGCGACTAAGCACCTATGCGACTGGACTCTCGGTCGTGTGACCTGTCGTGCGACTGGATCTCCAATCGTGTGATTGAACCTCAGTCGTCCCTCATCGTGCGATTGAATCTCTATCGTCCCTCAGTCGTGTGATTGGCCCTCCAGTCGCCTAGCCCTAACTGGGCAGCGATTGCAGTTCATCCCGAACTGCAGCCGCGACTTTCGACCTCCAAACCTTCTAAACTCATTCTAAGCCCAAATCAAGCCTCCTAAACCTTATGGAATCATACTATGACAACATCCAAGCACATACAAGTCCAAAATCGCACTCTAAACACACTATACACAATTACACCCAAATGGGTCAAACACACACATTTCAAAAACGGGTTTATATGTGTTCCAGCCCCAAAATCGGTTGAAAACAAGTAAATGAGGGGTCCTAGAACTCACACAAAGAAGGAGAAGATGAAGAGCTTCATTTGGACTAGCTACACGACGAATTTCGAGTCCGAATCACTACTTTTCTCTTCTTTTTCTCTTCTTCCTCTCTTCTCTCCCTTTTGGCTGATTTCACAAGTGTGGGGAGGGGAGATGGCTGCCCCCTCCCTTAACATGCCTCCATGTTGCCCATCTTTTGTGCGTTGGCGGGTTTGGTCCCCCGACTTTGGACTTTATTTCCTTTTCTTTCTTTGTCGGCTCCAAGAAAAATATCTGTGTGTTACAATTTTAATTTGAGTGTATATACTATATTATAAAGAATGATTATAAGTGATTGTGAGTGAAGTAGAGAGAAAATTTATTGAGATTGTATCGTGATTTCATATATTTAGGAGAACACAGTACAATCCCCATAAATTTTTTAATTTGTTTAAAAGTGGTTGTGAATGGATCTAAGAGAAAAAATAATAATAAAAATATAAAAATGTATTATTTAAATGAAGTAGATAGTAAAAAATAATGTTTTTAATGTAAATACGGAGATGGGTATTGAGAAGCTAGTGTGAATACTCTTAGAGTGTGTTATTTAAAAGTTGTAAAGTCTGAAGTTTGATTATTAATCTTCCTTTTAAACATTTTCAAGATTTAAAATGAATTTTACGTTTTGGAATTTTATCAACTCAATGTATCTAACAACTTTATTCATTAGTACTGACTAACCACTCTTCAATTCAATTTTTCTAATATCAAACTAAATATATGATATCAAAGCCGACTTTGTTAACGTGGGAATTAGAGTAAGGGGAAAAAACATTTTTACAACTCATTAATTTCAAAAAAAGATAATAATAATTAAATAAATAATAAATAATAATAATAGTAAAATCATTTGAATTGTAGTAATTGATTCTATAAATTTTTGAAAAAGGTTAAAACACAAACTTTTTAAAATTAAAAAGTGTAAAAGTAATCTCAACCATTCATATACTTACTTGATGGTTGAGATCAAATTATAGAAAAAATTTTTGGTAGAGAGTTATTTTAAAAATGACAACTTTTATTAACTTTTTACAAGTTCTTTCATTTTTAAATGTTTATAACTTTTATGTATGATATTATTTTTTTATAAAAATTACAACATAGAAACGAGCGTTTTCTTATCTTTAAAACGATTACAGTATTGTTACATAAAAAGATTTAAAAAAATACGTTATTAAGCTCATATCTCGCTATTATGTATTTAATACAGTTTATTGTGTCTTTTTGTTAGTTATAATGTTTTTCTGAACTCTATTGTGTTTTTTATTTAAATAATGAATTAAAAAAAATATTATGATGGAATAACATTGTTATGTAACCCTAATATGTAAACCACAATAACAAATAAAAAATTGCATAAATGGTCCTTGTGGTTTAACCAAATTGCATATTTGGTCTTCAAATATTAAAAATTGCAAAGATAGTCCTAACTTTTGTTTAATCATTTTTATGTTTGGTTCTTGTGACTAAATTCATTTTTTTTTATTTATTTTATAAAATTTAAACTAACTTTTAAATTTTAATTTTAAAGACCAAAAGTGTAATATTCACATAAAACTTTGGACTAACTTTGCACTTTTTTAAAATTTGAGGACTAAAATTGTAATGACTAAACAAAATTGTAGACTAACTTTATAATTTTTAAAGTCTGGGGACAAATCATGCAATCTAGTCAAGCCACATGAATCATTTATACAATTTTCTTTAATAATAAATTAACAACTAATTAATTTAATATATTACAAACAATGATAAAATAACACAATATATCATTGTGTATTTTTATTATGATTATGTTATCTTGAACACTATAAGTTTTGAAAAATAAATTGATAAAATAACATTACTGTATATTTTAATGGTAAAACACAATGATAGATAACAAGTTTATATAATCTATTAAAATATAATAACAAAAATAACACATTGTGTTATATTCAACATTATAAGTTTTTGAAAAATACATTGGTGAAGTATGTCATTGTGTATTTCTAATTGTAAAACACAATGATAGATAACAAGTTGATATTCTGTAAAAAATGACAAAAATAACATAAAATGATGTAAATCTTAAAACGTAAATGATCAATACACATAACAGATAATATAAAATATATGAAACAATGAACGTATAATACAGAATGAACTGATATATTTGAAATAATGAACAAAATACCATCCTCTTTAAAACAATAAAAAATATGTGTCAAACCCATAATCATTTTTATACTTTTTAAATTAAACATTACTTTTAATATAACACTACACTAAATCTTTATTACTAATTAAGTTAATAGTTATTAATTATTACTCATGTTCGTAGATAAACACTAACTAGTATGTTCAATCTACGTGCAACTGCATTGCACGCGTGGTTAACAAAACTAAATCAAATTGAAACATAATAATCGTCATACAACCCGTAAACGATAGCCATGCCAAAGCAACCGACACCACTCCGGTATGTCATCATAGCCCTTGAAATTCACTTAAACCAAACACCGAAACACCAACATACCCAATATAACTATCAGACTAATAGATTTTAATCCAAATCAGTGTTAGATGAGCAAAATGTTATCATCATGGACATACCAATGCTCCTAGGCATTAACACAACGATACAGCAAACAAAACCGTAGCTTCAACCAAACCCGACATCAGTCTCGGATGAAATGATATTGACATGTTCTTTTTCAAATAGATGTGTCAACCAATAATCATCAAACAAAGAAAAACCAAAAACAGAATCACCATGTGATGAACATCAAACCAACAGTGATAAACAACCATAAAAGTCTCAGATGAGTTAATATTCATCATCATTGACAGAATACTAACCCAAAAGGCGGATGATAACCTCAATGAAAAAAAGAAACCTGGACCGTTAGAGGAAACCAACCAAGCCATATCGGGTCGGCCATAACGTGGGCCCAACAGGCAAACCCATCACGTAATCATCAATAACAACATTTAAATACCAAAACAGAGCATACTGGTAGATCTAATTATCTGAAAACCCTTATTAGGTAGCAGAGAGCCATGACATCGAAGGGCTTCAATGGTGGTCGCACCACCATCGCCGCCACCCCTAACCAGTAGAAGACGACCATCCACTCCACCTCAACCCCATAGAGGAGACAAAGCGGCCCCATCACCACAGATCCAAGACACTTAACCATGTACATTAGTCGAAAGCTTGAAAGGTCGAGCCGAGGCAACCCTGATGACCACGGTGGAGGGTGGAGGGTTGAGGGTAGAGACACCACGAAAGCTCGAAAGGTCGGGACGTGGCACCGCCGCCCCCAAGGCAACCATGCAGCCAAAGCGACGGTGGCGGCGGGCCTCCCTACCCTTACCAGATGGCGAAATCCAGCAAGACAGAAAGGCCGGCTACCGTCGTGACTCCGTCCCAAGCCTCTGTGTTGAGCCAAAAAAACATCCACCGCCTTAGTGAGAATCAACGATCTACATAGATCTAAGACATGCAAGCCTTGATCAGTTCATCAGAACTTTGCTAAAACCCTGGGTTCGATCGCCATCACCACTGTTGTCATCGTGTAAGGGTGGTCAGCCGAAGGTCATGGCCGGCACTACAAGAAAAAAGCTCTTTTGCGGCGATAAATATCGTCGCAAAAAACTCAATTCTCGTCGCAATACATCTTTTGCGACGAAAATTAGGTCGCAAATAATTCGCCGTAAAAAAGTGGTCGCAAAATGTTATTTGCGACGAAATTTGCGACGATTTATTTTGTGGGCTCCACTTATTATAAAAAAGGGGAAATTCTGAGAGAAATCTTTTGCGACGATGTTTTTTGCGACGAAATGGTGTTTTTGGCGGCGATATATCGCCGCAAATATTTTGACCAAAATCTTTTTGCGGCGAATTTTTTCAACATAAATTGCTCTTTTTTGCGACGATATATCGCCGTAAATATTTTGACCAAAATCTTTTTGCGGCGATTGTTTTCAATATAATTTGCACTTTTTTGCGACGATTTATCGCCGCAAAAAATAACCTTTTTTTAAATAATTTTGCTGCATTTGCAGCAATCCACCCAGATTTTTCTGGGTACCAAACCCAACCTGCTGTTCCAAATCAGTACATACTATCAAAACCATCAAACCAATCGCAAAACGTAGCATATAAACAAAAAATTGTCCAAATGTAATAAGTTAAAAGTTATACAAACAAATGTTTTAAAATATTCATAACAAGCGTCAAACTGAACATCCTATGACGACCCACCATCATCATCTTCTTCGTCTTCATCATTTTGTTAAGAATGACCACTTCTCTTCAAGGCGCTCAGGACTTGGCTTTGGATTTGACTTTGCATTTGTGCCATCATATTAGCCATCATCTGGGACTGCCATTGTTCTTGCTCACTGGCCAGTCTCGCTGCTATCATCTCCTCAACCTCAGATTGTAAGAACATCCGCTGATCTGTTCTATGAGGTGGAGGTGGGGGTTGTGAAGGCACGCTCGGTATTGGACCGATGCCACGTTCCCACCCGGGCCGCTCCCCCAACACCTGGCGCATGATCTGTTTCTCTGACATTTCTGGATGTTGTTGTTGAAGCGCGACCATTTGCTCTTTTATAGTTTACAAAAAAATAAACAATGTTATATATATGGTGATGTTATATATTACTTTATTTTTACAAAATTGTAAGACATGTGCATTACTTACATAGTATGCAGGGGTTCAGGTTGATAGAAATTACCGCTTGAATCAGTATAGAAGCGACGATATGCTAATATGGCACCCCCAGATTCATCAAAACCTTCTTCCCGCTGTAAACACATTATATAGTTATATAATAATATAAAAGTAACTTACAAACACATAAAACAAGTTATAAACACATTAGATTAAAACAACTTACAAACATAACGATATTGGGCTAAAGATGTCCGGCCGCTATGTCCCTTGATCGTCTGCTTCCCTTTGTTGGACTTGTTGGTTGCAGACCGAGCCTTGACTTCAGGAGAAGTGTAGTAATCCACATAGCCTTTCCATTCAGATTCTTGCATATCAGGTGGCACAACATCAGAAATATCAACCTGTCCTCCCCTCCTATTTTGCTAAAATGCTTTTGCTTGAATCGGTATTTGTGATCTTTATACCGGTTTGCAGCATATTTCTCAATGCTTGCCCTCAGGCCTTCGTGGGGAGTCATATCAAAATACATCTACAAATTATGAAAACAAATAGCTTAGTGTATATATATATTTAATCACTGAATTTAATTATCAAAAACTTAACCTGTAAGTCAGGCCAGATAGTCGCCTTCAACTCTACAGGTATCTTTTTCCAGCTCTTGTAGTTTAAGGAAATCTGTCAATGAGTGTGCCAACCAGTATAGCAAAGGTCGCCTGATTGACACCCACAGGTTTGTAGGTGTCATGCGTACCTTACTCAAATTCAATTGTGAGCAAATTTCCTTGGGGATTTCTCTTTCGCATACCTTGAAGTGTGGTCTTTCCACGCTTGCCTTGTCCTGCAAATTGATAATAGTATAAAAATTCTATGTAAATTATATATTTTCATTTTAAAAGATAATAGTATAAAAATTCGTCATACCTCGTCCGCTGCCGCTGCCGGAGTCATCACTGACCTCGCACTGTCGTGGCGGCTGCCACGATCGATCATCATCGGGAGGACCACCACCAGGTGGACCACGGCCATAGGTATCCCCACCGTGACCTCGGGCCACGTCTGCCATCTGTAAAAAAAGATTATATAAGTATAAAAATATATCGCAATTGAATCATTAGCTAAACACACAATTGAAAAAAACAATTCAATAAACATAATAGATCAAACATAATAAATGATTCGGTTAAAATTAAAAATTACAATCAATCGGATTCATCGGTGTGATAAGAATCTTCTCCACAATCATTATTAAATTCGTCTAATTCATCATCTGAATTATCAGAAACGTCAACAGCTTTGTCTGCATCGTTGTCTTCACCCTCATCCGTATCTTCATATGTCTCGTCCTCTACATTGACATGCTCAAGGGAAACATCGACTTCTGTAGCTTCATCTCTACTCATACCATCATAAGTTAATTATCTAAGTCAGCAGACAACAAAAGCTCAGATGAAGTGTTGCCATGAATTAAATTTGCTTCGTTATTTTCCATTATAATATCTTGGTCCCAAATCTTCCGATGATTCACCTCTTGGACGACCTTCCAATGTCTGATTGATTGAACTCTTTGACTGGCTTTAGACGGTTCGTCAAGATAAAAAACTTGCTCTGCTTGTGTTGCAAGAATGTATTGGTCATTTGTAAACCATTCAGTTTGGGTAGAAATACTGGTTATGTTATTCTTAATGACACAAAGTTTGTTGTTATTAGTTTTAAACCATTTACATCGAAACAACACAACCTTACAACGGTCTAGATAGCATAGCTCCAGAATCTCTTCCAACAATCCGTAATACTTTGTTCCATCTTGACCAGTTGTTGAGATGCCGCTATTTTGAGTTGTACGGCGTACGTCTCGGCTATGAACTACAAATCTCACACCGTTAACTATACAAGCGGTGTAAGAGTTTGCATGTCGTGGTCCATTTGCTAAAGCAAATAACTGAGGACTAACACTAGATTCATCATTTACTCTCCGACGGTTGATCTATTTGAAATAAGAGAAAATTAGGAAAATTTGTATAATCGGTTTGTATAATCGGTTTTATACACAAATGAGTTTACCTTCTGTTTAAACCAGTTAGGAAAATTTGCTTCCAAGTCAGTTCCATGCGGCATTTGAGTAATAACTTCACTATAAATAATGTTACTTGCGTTAATAATAATCACTATAAAGATAACTTACGAAAACACAACCTGAAATAGAAAATACTTACTCTTTGTATTCTTCGATCTCGGAGCTGTTGTTAAGGACAAACCAATTTAGATTTGCCCAAAGCACACCATCCATTTTTTTATCAACCCCCTTGCTGATAGGTATGCATAGCGATTGGAAGACATAAAACTCACGTGTGGGAACGGGGCGTCTTCGTTTCTGTCCGGCCGATTAAATCTCGTCGGTACACCGTCAAGATACCTTGAACAGAAAGTTAAGGCTTCATCTGCGACATACCCCTCCGCAATGGAACCTTCGGGCCTAGCCTTATTTCTAACATAATTTTCAGCTTTTTCATGTATCTTTCAAATGGATACATCCACCTCATATAAACTGGCCCACCTTGAATGGCCTCCTCAGGTAAATGCATAACCAAATGAATCATTATGTCAAAAAATGACGGAGGAAATATTTGCTCGAAAGAACACAAAATTTTAATCAACTTCTCCTCAGCATCTTGCATGTCAGATGACATCAAGTTCCGAGCACAAAGTTGCTTAAAGAATAAGCACATCTCAATTATTGATGTTGAAATGTTTTTATCCAAGTACGCTTGAGCACCAATCAGAAGCAACCGTTGCATTATTATATGATGATCATGTGATTTCATCCCTATTATTTGGGTATCATTATCGGTTACCTTATGTTTAAAGTTAGAGCCAAAGCCATCAGGTAGTTTTACTTCCTTAATGAATTGACAAAAAGACTCCTTTCGGCGTTTGAGAAAGAGAACTTGGGATGAGGCTTTGAGAGCTTACCGCGACCGTTATCTACAAGCCACAAGTCACGTCGAATGTTCCATTGTTCTAACACCATTCTTGCCTTATTAGTGTCTTTGGATTTTTCCTTGTTCATCATCAACGTATTCAACAAACTCTCGCACACATTCTTTTCAATATGCATGACATCCAAATTATGTTTTAGTTGAATTGAAGACCAATATTAAAGCTCGAAGAAAATAGAATGCTTGGTCCAATTCAATTCAACATCGAAATCACGTTTTCTCTTCTTACCACCAAACTGAACATGTTTCCCAGAAATACGGGGCGGCAATTTATTAAGTTGTTCCAAAATCTGATCATTACTTTTCCTGTTAGGAGGACGTCTAGTCTCGTTCTTACCATTGAATGACTTGTCCTTCCTCCATTTATGATTTGTTGGTAACCATCTTCTATGCCCAACATAAGCAGTTTTTCCCAATACATGAACAGATGGAGTGTCTTCCTTACATGTTGGGCATGCAAAGTAACCTTGCCCACTCCAACCAGACAAGCTACTACGAGCAGGGAAATCATTGATAGTCCATAAAAGCATTGCACGCAATGTGAAGAAAGTGTTTGTAACCGCATCTTTTGTCACGACTCCGTCCGACCAAAGACTTTTCAATTCATCAACCAATGGTCTTAAAAAAACATCAATGTCCTTCCTAGGTGATTTAGGGCCAGGGATTAATAACGTCAGCATGAATGAAGACTCTTTCATACATAACCATGGCGGCGTATTGTATGTTGTCAATATTACCGGCCACATGCTATACGACGTACTCATGTTCCCAAATGGATTGAAGCCATCAGCAGCCAACCCTAATCTAACATTTCTAGGTTCTTTGGCAAAATCAGGATACATTGAATCGAATTCTTTCCATGATGTACCATCCACCGGGTGACGTAACTTACCATCTTCCGTGCAACGTCCAGAAGCATGCCATGTCATATGCTTTGCAGTGTGTCTTGAACTATAAATACGCTTTAATCTAAGAATTAATGGAAAGTAACGCATAACCTTGTTGGCAACTTTCTTCCCCTTAGTGTTTGCGTCCTTCCATCTACTTTCATAACATATTGGACATTTTTGCAAATCTTTGTTATCCTTCCCCCAAAATAAACAACAGTCGTTCTTACAAACGTGGATCGATTCATATCCTAACCCAACTTTCTTCATTATCTTCTTGGCTTCATAGTTTGACGATGGGATTTTAGCAAGCGGAAATGCGGTTTTCAGAAATTCTAACAATTGGTCAAATGATGTATCGGTCCATTTATTGATGGCCTTCATGTGACTCAGTTTTGCCAAAAAATCCAATGAAGACATCCCGTCACAACCAGGGTATAGTTCGGTGTGGGCAAGTTTCGGTAATTCAGCAAGTTCATCATTTGTATCACTCGGTGTATCTGTTGTGTTCATTGGCTCGTCGTCGTCGTATGTGTTATCCTCTTGTGGGACATTCCTGACGAACATCGTTAATAAAATCATGTATTGGGTCTGTCGTTTGAGGTATGACTGGAACTACCGGTGACGGAACATATGATTCACCATGATGCGTCCACGTTTTGTAAAATCGGCAAAAACCATTATTATGTATATAGCGCTCTATTATTGGAAGAGGAAACCAATAACTGTTATTGCAATTATTACACAGACACCGAGCTTTATTTTGGCCATTCGTATAATTCTTACACCTTTCCATGAATGCTTTAAGACCAATCAGATATTCTTTAGAAAATTTATTTTCTAAAGTAGTCCAACTCTTATCAATCGTCATAACTGTGTTTACAAACAAATATTAAATATCTTAACATGTTTAAAACTAAGGAAATACAATATAAAAGTTAAATATTTAATAAACTTCCTAACCCTAAGTTAACATACCAAATACAAACAATAACTACATATTAATACAATTTAACATACCAAATGCATATATACATTCTTATATTCATACCAAATACATACATACATTCTTATATTAACATACCAAACATCCATGTTTCATAACCATATAAACTTGCTAACCCTAATGCCAAACAAGGACCACATATTAACATAAAATTAACATATCAAATACATACATTCTTTATATTAATACATACACATATGTTATTTCAAACAATCTTAACTAAGTTAAACATCTATGTTTTCATAACCATATAAACTTCCTAACTCTAATTTCAAACAATCTCAACTAAGTTAAACATCTAAGTTTTCATAACCATATAAACTTGCTAACCCTAATTCCAAACAAGAACCACATATTAACACAAAATTAACATAAAAAATACATACATTCTTGTATTCATACATACACACATGTTATTTCAAACAATCTCAACTAAGTTAAACATCCATGTTTTCATAACCTTATAAACTTTCTAACCCTAATTTCATAACCACATACATACATTCTTAAATACAAACATACACACATGTTATTTTATATTTTTCCATAAACATACATATTAACACATACATAACCACATACATAAACATACACACATTTTTTTAACCCTAATTTCATAACCACATACATAAACTTTCATATTAAACACATACAACTTTCTAAACAAGAACCAATTTCATAAACTTTCTAACACTAATTTCTTAGACTTTTTTCTTAAACACATTTTTTCTTAAACTTTATTAACAATTTCATAAACTTTCTAACCCTAATTTCATAACCACATACATAAACATACACACATTTTTTCTTAAACAAGAACCATAAATTAACATAAAATTAACACACGAAAATACATACATTATTAAATACATACATACACACATATTACTTGATCTCAACTAAGCTAAACATCCATGTTCATAATTATAAAAACTACAAATTAGGCAAAATGAACACAAAATCCCTAATTTCAAAATATTAACTACAAATAACACCAAATTAGAAAAAATTAAGGTTATTACTTGAAATCAGAAGTGGTGGTGGTGACTATGATGCAAAAGAGGCCGTGAAGGAGGAGGAACAGCGGCGGTGGACGTGGAGCAGCAGCGGTGGAGAACGACGGAGAAGGGGGCCGGCCAATGGTGGAGAACGACGGAGTAGGGCCGGCCGACATTGGAACCGACGGTGGAAGGGCCGGCGACGGAGCGGTGGAGGGGGCCGGTGCGTAGTGGTGGTGTGGGGTGGGGTGCGCAGGTGGTGCTGTGGTGTGGTGTTTGTAATAAGTCAAAAATGGAACTGAATCCCGACTTAAATCTGGTGAGGGTTTTTTGCGGCGACATATCGCCGCAAATAACAAATTGCGACGATACGATATTATTATTTATATATTAAAATTAATTTACCTTTATTGCGACGAAAAAATCGCCGCAAATGATTACGCGGGATTTTTCCCGCCCTAGAAAAAGGCTCTCGTGATATTAAAAAAAACAAAAATAATTAATTTACACTTATTGCGACGAAATATCGCCGCAAAAAACTTTTTGACTTGAAAAGTCAAAAAAGTTATTTTTTGTCGTTTTGTGACTTTTTTACGACGAAACAATGATCGCCGCAGAAAAGATAGTCGCAAAAGGCCATTTTTCTTGTAGTGCGGGACCACACCCGTCATCACTTTCTCCCCCTCTCTAGCTCTCGAATCTAACTCTCTCAATATAAACACATATGAGAGGGGGTAAAGTGTAAACCCCAAAAGTACCCTAGTCAAACAAAAAAACATAAGATAAATGATTGTTTCTTCACCTTACTTTTTAAATATATAGGTTAATGTGTCAACCGGCAACATGACTGGAGCACAACACAATTTCAAGTCAATATGTAAATGTTCGTGAAAATGGGTGTGATAGGATGATGTGTCAAAGCTATCAAACAAAAATAGTACTTCCTATTAATTGTAATAATTATAATTTCTTTCACCATCAATCTATCCGGTACATCAATTTTTGCTATCACACACCTATGTATCTAATATATAGTAACACTTTTTCACTATCATAAAGTTTCCAATACTAAATAAAGATATGAGTTAGTGATGGAGTTTATCCATTCAACTTATCAGCACGATATTTTCAGCAAGACAACTTACCAACCCCATTTTGTTGGCACCCAAATATGTCCCTTATATTATTAATAAAAAATAACACTAATTCGCTTCGAGGTATGTTCGCGCATGCATTATTTACAAACAACTACATTAGTTTATTTCGATACGAGAACTAAAAAGACAAGAAATAATGTTTTTAATTGGGATCAAAATATTATATACGAATTTTCTCATATAAAAATGTCCTAAAACCAACTTGTAATATTAAAATGGGTTCATACATTGATTGCGCTCAAACCATTGACTAGTGTTCCACACAAACCATTGCTATTAATAATTGAGCGTTAATTTAGGGGTCACGTACACTAGTTAAATGAAACATTAAAAAATGAAATTGGGAACATTATAGTTTTGGGCCGGTTTGAAAGATATGGTACCGAAGGGTTTTTCGGTACCGAAGGGTTTGCGCTGTATCAAATGCGAGGAGAGGTGTTCTGTTAGTACGTACCGCCTGTGCCATATCACATACAATATCGCAACCTTAAACCTTTGCATTCCGCTCCTTTGTCGCAATTTCAAATTAGCATGGTATGCTACTCTTCATTCCAACTTCATCCTATAGCCTTCCATGTCAAGCGCCATAGCCCTACACTTAGTTAAGCCTCTCCATCCTATCTAGCTTTGGTCTTTCTTTTCGCACGCGCCCCTTAATGGAATATCCTAGGGCTTGAGTATATAGTCTATGTATAACCATTTAATTAAACCAATCCAAGCAAAATAAATTTCACACACACATTAATTTTAACTACATATTTAGTAGTCTACTTAAAATTTGATGTCGCCCTCCATAATCTCTTTGCTCATATAGATAAATAGTGGGACAATCCGAATCATTACTACCCTTAACAAAGACTAAACTAGCCTAGCTAGTAGGTGATTTCGCTCATCCCCATAATATAATTTGATCAAACTATATATATATATATATATATATATATATATATATATATATATATATATATATGTATGTATATATATGTATGTATATATATGTATATATATGTATATATATATGTATAGAGGGAGGTTCTCCTAAAAAATAATGTTTGCCTAAGTATGCTAAGAAGTAATCTTAGCCTTCTAATTATCTAATTAAGGGCTAAGATCAAAGTGTAGAAAAAATAAGTAATCAAGGGTAATTTGGGTATTTTATTATATTACCCACAATTGTTGACTTTTTTAAATTCCCCCCCTATTTTTTTAAATGCTAATAACTTTTTCATACGACATTATTTTTTTAAATAATTTACACCATAAAATCAAGCATTTTTTTCTCTTTAATTTGAGTATAGTATTACTATAGTTTTTACAAAAAAAAATTAAATTATGTGAAATTGTGCTACATTTTTAACGTTTTGTGCTGCATTTTATAAAACAGCACAAAGCTGTGCTGTATTTCATAAAACAGCACAAAGGTGTGGTGTATTTCATAAAACAGCACAAAGCTGTGCTGTATTTCATAAAACAGCACAAAGCTGTGCTGTATTTCATAAAACAGCACAAAGCTGTGATGTATTTCATAAAACAGCACAAAGCTGTGCTGTATTTCATAAAACAGCACAAAGCTGTGCTGTATTTCATAAAACAGCACAAAGCTGTGCTGTATTTCATAAAACAGCATAAAGCTGTGCTGTATTTCATAAAACAGCACAAAGCTGTGCTGTATTTCATAAAACAGCACAAAGCTGTGCTGTATTTTATAAAACAACACAAAGTTGTGCTGTTGTGCTGTATTTATAAAACAGCACAAAGCTGTGCTATATTTCATAAAACAGCACAGCTTTCATAAATAGTTAGATACACAGACCTTGGGCTCTTCATCAATGGAGGATATGAGATCGGTTAGATACACAGACTTTTTAGAACCGTTAACGAACAAAATCACCGTATCAGTATTGAAGCGAAACAAATCACACAATCACAATCAACCGTACAGAGTTATAGATAGTTAGATACACAGACCTTGGGCTCTTCATCAATGAAGGATATGAGATCGGAGAGAAGATCGAAGCATAGGAGAGGATTCACCTGTGCCAATGTGCTGAAGGTAGACCTGCTCGATTGAAGCCCTAACCACCTTCTCGATTGAAGCTTTAATCACCTGCTCGATTGAAGCCCTAATCGATCGGATATGCTTTAACCACCTGCTCGATTGAAGCCCTAATCGATCGGATGTGATGGAGGGAGATGGTTGGGGGAGATGGTGGTTGGTTACAGATTGTGCTGCATTTTGATAAAATACAAACGGGACTAATTAGTGTGTTTTAGGACCATAATGCCCTTTAACCCTAATTTGAAGAGTGCCACATGTCATATTCTTATTCCTTCTTAGCATACTTAGGCAAAAATTATTTCTTATTATAACCTCTACCTATATGTATATATATATGTATATATATATGTGTATATATATATGTACATATATATATGTATATATATATGTATATATATATATATGTATATATATATGTATATATATATATAGAATGATATTCAATTGAGAACCATAAATTTGTAAAAAATTAGAAAGAAACACTTTAACTCTTATACTATTTACTAAATAAATATATTAAAATGTTTGTAATTTTACTAATTTTATGATAAATTTTTAAAAATCACGATATCTATAGTCTTTTGATAATGTGCATCAATGCACACACATTGTATTGCATATATAAACATTTAAAGTGTTTCTAAACAATTGAGGAGAGAAGTGTTAAAATGAAAGAAAAGATTAAAAAATAGAATTAAACCATCATCTTTTAGTATTACTGATTTTATCGAGGTGTTATGTCCATTGCTTATGTGGTTTTTAGTAGTTCTTTATATATTTATGGTTTTCAATAGAATGTTTCCCTATATATATATAGATATATATATATATATACTTTTGATCTAAATGTTACACCTGATAGAATATATTTATGCATTAAATTGTTTGACATATTAATTTATTTTTGAAATCACAAATCATTTTTTGTTTTCTAAGTATTAAACATATTCACATTAGCGTATAGAATCTCTATAAAATTCTAAGTTAGACAACACACAGTCCTGTTGCTAAAAGCTTCATTGTGTGTCTTCTTCCGTAGAATAACACCCTAACAATGTCATTATAGGCTAAACATGATTTAGCAAAGTCTTTTATGTGACCGTTTGGTTATAATAATCTATTTGTATCATGTTTATATTTGTTAGATTGATACTTAGTTATGCAAATGTATTTGTGTAATTTTATTTTAAATACTTGGGAGCTTCTTATTATTATATGCAACTATTTTGACCAAGTCATCTCTAGAAAACAGTTAAAAAACTCTATTACACAAAAAAACATACTTTTTATAACCTTATTTAGTGTTCTTTTTCATCCTTCCCAGTGGAAGTAGTCAAACTTGGCTTCGTTTAAATGCCCCCTTCGTTCTTTCAAGTTTCAAACACATATTTTTTCTATATATACCAACACCAAGTGCTCTTACACAACATCCACACCTACAATAATCCAAAACTACAACTAATATCAATGTCTCCCTTGCCCACAAATGCACTCACCACACACTTCATACACGAGCACAGGCTTTACCCAATCACAACCGATACGCCATTCATGTGCGACGGGTGCAAAGTTATTGGCACCGGCTCACGTCTCACTTGCACCGTTTGCAAATTCGACTTGCACGACTACTGTGCTGAGTGTCCCGTCACATTGTCCTCCACCACCACTACCCACCCGCACCCATATAGTCTTGTGTTTCATAAACCCGAACCAAACCAAACCAAACCTTGTCTATCTTGTGATAACCCTATCGAAGGTCTGGCCTACTCGTGCGAGGGTTGTAGCACCTTTGTTCACCCGCTATGTGCATTGCGCGCGTTAACAGAAATTAGTGATCATGCAGTTCCTTCTAGCTCGGCTCGTGCTGCTGAAAAACCTCTCCCAGAGCTGTTTGGAACTTTAATGGGGAAGATTGTAGTTTATTATTTGAAAAAGTGGTTTTAATGGTTTTTGACTGGTCGAAAATATACCTTCAGCTGGTTTATATGTAATCTTGTATTTTTTATTTTTATTTTTCATTTCGAGTCGGGGTCTTATTAAAAACGGTCTCTCTATCTTAAAAGATAGAGGTAAGATTTGTCATCATCCAATCCTTCCCGGACTCTGCTTCTAATGGGATATACTGGGTATGTGTTGTAAAGCATTTGGAGTGAACAGTGTTTTTAATGTTTTTCATTAAATCTGTTTCGTAAGTTGTGTTAGAAAATATAATAGAGCATTATGTAATGGAGCGATAAGTTTAGGTGGTTCATGACAATTTCGTCATGGTCAGTGGCGGAACCAGGAAATTTTCCTAGTGGGGTCACTATTTTTCGGTGACTCGTTTTGTAACAAGATAATATAAAATTTTTCGGGTCGGTTCGGGTCGGTTCGGGTCGGTTCGGGTCGGTTCGGTTCGGAATGTAATTAAATTACATACAAAATGTTAACAAAAATATAATATCCAAATAAATTATATAAAACTTACATTTTATAGTTGTTCTCTACGCGTCTTCATTTTTTGGAATCGTTCCATTACATCTTCAATCGACACCTTTGCAAAAAGCTCCTTTTCAATGTAACAAATACACGAGTCGTTCATATATTCATCACCCATACGATTGCGCAAATCCGTCTTCACATGCTTCATTGAAGAAAAACATCTCTCAACACTTGCCGTTGCAACGGGTAAGACAAGTGATAACTTCAACATACGATAAACCAAAGGATAATCAATATGCCACCTTGTCTCCACCATTTTTTTTACAAGAGCAGATATATCATTAATGTCGGCAAACCTTGTATCTTCTTTGACGCTTCTAATATATATCCCGAGTTCATATTTGAGCTTGTCTTTTTCTTCATAATCAAAATCATATGGATACATTTCTGCCAACCTTAATATCTTTTCAGTGTTGAAGTAACAAAAATTGTTAGACGGACTCAAAGAATTCATACAAGTAAGCAATTCGGTGGTCACCTCGTTGAAAAGGTTACTAAGCTCTTGGATTTGCATATCTAAAACCGTATTGAAGTTATCAAATTCGTAATAATGTCTATTGGTGATGTTAGTCTTTCTTCTTCGATATTTCGGGTCAATATAATCTTCTTCCATATTAACCACCTCAATTTCATGTTTTTGACAAAATGATGTGACATCTTCTAAAAGCGAGTCAAAACCATCAACTCTATACGTTTGTAGTTCTTCTTTTGTCGCTTTAATCATTCCGATTGCATTTAATATGTCTTGATCCTTTCTTTGAAGAGCTACACACAATATATTAGTAATCCCCAATATGTGCTTCATCAAGTGTAAATAATACACGAAATCAAAGGTTTTCATATATATTTGAACTCCGCGTGCTTGTTTTGGCTAGCATTAACAACTCCCGAATTTTCAATATGCTCAAGCACGTCAATAATACTTGGATATAATTCGAGCAAACGAACAAGTGTCTTATGGTGAGAACTCCAACGTGTGTCTCCGGCTCTTGCAAGTGAGATTTCTTGATTCTTCCCTTTTCCACTTTCAACTTCTAAACGACCAATTTGCTCTTTCACCCTTTCCTTTTGACTCTCTCGAATCATATCTATTCGTTTGCAAGATGCACAAACTACATTTGTCAAAGTTGACACTTCATCAAAAAATTTATAAATCTCCACATGTTTGTTTGCAAGGGCGACAACAACTAATTGAAGTTGATGGGCAAAACAATGTACAAAATAAGCCGATGAGTTTTCTTTTAAAATTAGTGCTTTCAAACCATTAAACTCACCGGACATATTGCTTGCACCGTCGTATCCTTTGTGACACCCCGTAATTTTAGATTAACGTTTTTCAAAATTGTTGTCGTTAACATATGCCCGTACTCGCAAATACTGAAACGTATAGAAACACCGCCACAGACATCGTTAAACGAACTATGATAAAATACTAACGCGGGTGTTTGTAGGGAATTCACACGAACGAGATCACCTAAGGAATCCTATTAATTAATAGAGCTCGCTCGTCTAAGTCGTTGTCAACCGAAACAAATTTGGGAACTCGGTACCTAAGTACAGGGACTAAACCTGTCAATTGGCAAACTGGGGCTGGGTATAAATACCCACCCACCAGCCAAACACTCCCATTTTCCCTGCTCTCTTTCTCTCCATCGCTCCTTCACCTCCGATTGTTCATCCTAGCACCCTAAACCACCCGATTGAGCTCGTTTTCGCCGGATTAAGCCACGCAACAGCTAAAGAATCACGATCCCAGCAGGTAGGCGACCATTTCCATCTGTTTTGACACCCGTTTCACTGCTGCAAGTATGAGATTCGGGTGTTCGGGTTCAACCCGAATGCATGTGGTCGTGGGGGTGCGTGTGAGGTCAATCAGAGTGTGCATTACCCTTAGACATGTTAGGAGAGTGTTTCTAGAAGTCTTGATTGTGATAAAACCGAGCACGGAACAGCCGAAGGCCGTTCGACCTGTCCAGCAGTCGCGACCTGCTGCAGTCCGCGACTGGGCCGACCGTGCGACTGAGTCATGCGATCGGTTCCTTCGCGCGATTGACCGGGGCGACTGGGATAAAACGTGCGAACGAGTGATGCGATTAAGTCAGCCGAATGAATGTGTGCGATTGAGTCAGCCGAATGAATGTGTGCGACTGGGTATCACCCGACTGAAGGACCAACCGCACGAATGAAGATTCATTCGCGCGATTGGTAGTTGGTTCGGGCGATTAGGAAATGTGTGGTACGACTGAACGCTGAGTCGCATGAATGAGGGTTCAATCGTACGAGGGAACTTGATTCGTACGATTGAAGGCCTATTCGTGCGAATGAAGTGTCCAGTTGTGCGTCTAGCCTTGTTATGCGATTGGAGTCATTTTGATGTGAATCCTTCTGGTGTGCGATGTGTCTATCGTGCGACGACAAGTTAACAACAATAAAGTGTCATTTCTTGACCACAAAGATTAAAATCAACGCAATCAACAAGCACATACTTTTCAACCAAAAACAACGTAACTGTTTACAAATATCAACAACTCATTAGAAGTCTACATGAAGTCTAATATGTCTATGACTGCTTGTGTATGTGACACCCACGACCGAACCCATGTGACCCGACTCAACTAAACATGTCTAGTAACGCTAAACACAACATTAACGTTTAACACAACTGTCAATAGGTGTTTGACAGCGCATCGTAAACAACACTTGGGAAAAACTTTCATCCTACGCACTTGCTACATCATCGGTGAGTTTCACGGCCCCTTTTTACATCTCTTTCCGTTTGGGGGAGAAAACATGCAAAACACATTTACATTAATGGTTGTAGTAATATTGATATCGCTTGTTACGTTAGTGCAACACACTCATGTCCCCGCACACACGAACCGTTAGTAATGGGATTAGCGAGGTAATTTTGAGTAGTACTACTGGGTCTGACAAACCCCGCCCGGGCTAGTCGCGCTAGCTTGATTGGAGGTCAAATGGGCGCACAATTGACCTAACATACGATTGCCACGGTCGGTTAAGACGTGGAACACCCCGTCATGGTCTTATGAGATATGACGCAACACTTACGATTGCCACGGTCGGTCAAGACGTGGAACTTACGATTGCCACGGTCGGTTAAGGCGTGGAACTTGCGCTTCCCACGGTCGGTAGAGACGTGGAGAACATACATTGGGACGTAAACAGTCAGCTTCGGTTCGAAACGCTAAGTAACAAGAACATAGGCTAGCTACCTAACGATATGCTTTATGTACTAAACCATTGAAATACATAACATGGAAACGCTTATGAAACACATTTCTTGTTAATTAAACCTGTGAACTCACCAACTTTATGTTGACACACTTTAGCATGTTTTCTCAGGTCACAGGAATGCTTAAGCTTATGAGGCACGCTTCAGGAAACGCACTCAGGACATGCATTCATCTAGTTTATTTTTAGCATTGAACATTTTGTTTGAACATGGCTATTGTAACAGTATTGTAATGGATTTACTACTTTTGTACACGCTTCCGCATTATTGTAGACTCAGTTAATGTTCATTGAATGAAGTTAAATGTATGTTTTAAATTCATATAGTGTCGTTCGATATGACTGTGTCTGAGATCCTGGTATGTCACACGCCTGACGGTAAAACCCCGTTCGTGGAAATTGAGGGTGTGACAGATTGGTATCAGAGCCACAGGTTATAGAGAACTAGGATTGCATTGCATCTAGACTATAGCCTTAGACACAACACTAGTATTGCACAAACACTTTTACATGGTTACCACTATTGTGCAAACAACCTTCTGGTGTATTGATATTACACTGCTGAGCAAACATAACACTATGGGTATGACATGTGTGTCATTACCGGCTGACAGAGGGGCGGAGAATCCCGCTCGCTCACAACCAACGCTTACACTTGATCCTTCACTCGTGGAGTGAAAGCAACAACGAACTGAATCAAACATTTCCATGATTGGAACACGAAACTCATTTCTAACACACGCGATAAGCTTAACTATGACAAACAAAAAGGAACCAACTCTCTCACACTTGTTACTATTCCCAGCATATCCTATCCTCTATGCTAACCTGAGCAGTAGATGAGGGACAACTAAGATATTCAAGTCGATTAGAGAATCGGACTTAGACACCCAATTCGCTTGTACAACTTTGGTACAACTCTAGTTATTTGACTCTTGGTATAACAACTACATCTTTGATGCTTCTATCATTGATGACACTCGGTACTGGACAAGGTATGTTATCTCGAATAGGAGGAACCATGTGTGACCATGCAAAGCAAATTAGAATCACGGGTGCACACGTAATTGTAATTTGTCGTGCATGAGAACACTGGCAACTCTATTGGGTGATAACGGTAATGGCCAGTACGAATTTCCAATTCCATACATAGGAGGCATACGGCCTCGGATCCTCATAAAGCCTTACTATCGATATGCGACCAAACCCCTCATTCTTACTAGCATGATACAATATATATTATTGTCAATAATTATTATCTAGTTATTGATTAGTATGTGTTGTGAATTGAAGAAACCATGTCTGGAAGAGGACCTGGACGCCCGGGTGGACGAGGAAATATCACCCTGACTCAAGCCGAGCTGAATGCAATCATCAACGAGCGCGTGGCTGATGCGCTTGCAGCTTATGAATAGGCCCGCAATCAGGACCAGAACAACCAGAACCCGAATCGAGGAGGTCCAACAGTTTGTACCTTCAAGATGTTTATGGATTGCAAGCCTCATTCTTTCAGCGGCTCTGAGGGCGCTGTCACACTGCTTCGCTGGCTAGAGAAACTTGAGTCAGTGTTTGCCATGTGCAGCTGTCCTGATGAAAACCGGGTCAAGTACGCCTCCGGCACATTGGAGGGACCAGCCCTAACATGGTGGAATTCACAAGTCCAAACCCTAGGACTTGGTGCTGTAAACGGTATGCCATGGGAAGACTTCAAGATTCTGATGAAAGAGGAGTACTGTCCCAGGAGCGAAGTCCAGAAACTGGAGGCAGAATTTTGGAACTTAAAGATGATTGGCTCTGATATCGAGGAGTATACGACTCGTTCGCACGAGCTGGCAGCATTATGTCCTCAGATGGTGACTCCGGCCTACAAACGGATCGAAAAGTACATTGATGGCTTGGCTCCTCAGATCCAGGCTAGCGTGATGGCTGCTGATCCTGTCACCATTCAGCAGGCCATCCGACTGGCCCATAAACTCACTGACCAGGCAGTGGCACAGGGCACCTTGCCCAAACGTGGCGCTACTTCTGGTTCTTCTGATCACAAGAGGAAATGGGACGGCAATAACAACAACAAGTCATCAAGCTCCAACAACACCCCGCAACAACAAACCAAAAAGTTTGACCCTTCAAGAAGCTTCAACAATCAGAACAACAATAACTATGGCCAGGGATCGAGTGGCTACGCGGGCAAGAATCCAAAGTGTAACCGGTGCAACTTCCATCACCAAGGCCCATGTGACCGACTCCGTTGTCAGAGATGTGGAAAGATGGGTCACGCAGCCAAAGACTGCCGGGGTGAAATAATGACTCAACAGCAACAACCCCAACAACAACGCCAGGGCGGAGCGACTAGAATCTGTTATGAATGTGGTAAGGAGGGCCACTACAGGAGGGACTGCCCGCAGCTGAAGGGTGGAAACCAGGGTAACAACGGGGGCAATGCTAAAGGTCGTGCATTCGTGATTGGTTCCGGTGAGGCAAGGGATGACCAGAACGTGGTTACTGGTACGTTTCCCCTGAATGGTTGTTTTGCTACTGTACTATTTGATACTGGAGCTGATAGGAGTTTTGTTTCCAACAAATTCATTAAGTTCTTAGATGTAACCCTAGCCGTCATGGAACCTAGTTATGTGATAGAATTAGCTGACGGAAAACTAATCAAGGCAACTCATATCGCCAAGGGGTGCAGACTAGGATTATGCGGTCACGAGATAGATATAGATCTGATGCCTGTCACACTTGGTAGTTTTGACGTAGTTGTGGGTATGGACTGGCTATCCAAGAATCAAGCTGAAATCATCTGTGGAGAGAAAATCGTGCGCATACCACTTCCTAGTGGTGAAATTCTATCAGTTCAGGGCGAAAGGAGTGGCATGGTCTCTGGAATCATCTCCCACATGAAAGCTCAGAAGTGGTTGCGTAAGGGTCATACCGCTTTCTTAGCCATGGTCACTGAAAAAGAAACCGAGGAAAAGAAAATTGAAGACATCCAGTTGTATGTGATTATCCCGAGGTTTTCCCTGAAGACCTACCCGGCCTTCCACCGCACCGCCAGGTCGAATTCCAAATTGATTTAGTTCCGGGAGCCGCCCCTATCGCGAGGGCACCGTACAGATTAGCTCCGAGGGAACTACAAGAGCTGTCTATACAACTGCAGGAATTGTTAGATAAAGGTTTTATCAGACCTAGCTCATCACCATGGGGAGCCCCAATCCTGTTTGTCAAGAAGAAGGACGGAACTTTTCGCATGTGTATCGATTACAGAGAATTGAACAAGGCAACAATTAAGAACCGTTATCCTCTCCCGCGTATCGATGATCTGTTCGACCAACTACAAGGGTCAAGTTACTATTCAAAGATAGACCTAAGATCGGGTTATCACCAACTAAGGATTCGAGAAGAAGACATTTCAAAGACTGCTTTAGAACGAGGTATGGTCACTACGAATTCTTGGTTATGCCATTCGGGTTGACCAATGCACCAGCGGTTTTCATGGACTTAATGAACCGAGTGTGCAAACCCTACCTAGACAAGTTCGTTATTGTCTTCATCGATGACATCCTTATTTACTCCAGGAATAAAGAAGAACACGAAGAACACCTTAGACTGATTCTGGAGCTGTTGAGACGAGAACAGTTGTACGCAAAATTTTCAAAGTGTGACTTTGGATGCGAGAGGTCCACTTTTTGGGTCATGTGGTCAATGAGAATGGGATACACGTTGATCCAGCAAAGATAGCAGCTATCAAGAACTGGGCTACGCCTAAGACCCCGACCGAGGTACGACAGTTTCTCGGGTTAGCTGGCTATTATCGACGGTTCATCGAAGGGTTCTCAAAGATTGCTCAACCTCTCACCGCATTAACTCATAAAGGCATCACGTATGATTGGGGTGATAGACAAGAATCTGCATTTCAGATCCTGAAGCAGAAACTCTGTACAGCACCGATTCTATCCCTGCCTGAGGGGACAGATGATTTTGTGGTCTACTGTGATGCGTCTATTCAAGGCCTCGGTTGCGTGCTAATGCAACGCAATAAGGTGATTGCCTATGCATCTCGTCAACTGAAGATACATGAGAAAAATTACACGACACACGACCTAGAGCTTGGAGCAGTGGTATTTGCACTCAAAATATGGAGACACTACTTGTACGGTACCAAGTGCACCATTTACACCGATCACAAGAGTCTCCAGCACTTTGAACAGAAGGAGCTAAATATGAGACAACGTCGTTGGGTCGAGTTGTTAAACGACTATGACTGTACGATCAAGTATCATCCGGGCAAGGCCAATGTGGTAGCGGACGCCCTGAGTCGGAAGGAAACGCCCAAGCCAAGACGAATTCGAGCATTGCAACTTACCATTCACACCGGTTTACCCGATCAGATCCGCAATGCTCAACTTGAGGCGTTAAAGGACGAGAATTTGAAAGCCGAATCGTTACGAGGTATGGAGAAGCAACTAGAAACCAAGCCTGACGGAATCCGCTACTTCATAGGTCGAACATGGATTCCCTTGTATGGAGGTCTACGGGAACTGGTGATGGACGAAGCTCACAAGTCTCGGTACTCAATCCACCCAGGTTCAGATAAGATGTATCACGATCTCAAAGTCCATTACTGGTGGCCGAACATGAAAGCTGACATTGCCACGTACGTAAGCAGATGCCTAACCTGTTCTAAGGTTAAAGTGGAGTATCAACGACCGTCTGGTCTACTCCAACAGCCAGAAATACCAGTATGGAAATGGGAGCAGATTTCCATGGACTTTATCACGAAACTCCCTCGGACTCCCAGTGGATGCGATACCATTTGGGTGATCGTGGACCGTTTGACGAAATCCGCACACTTCCTGGCAATCCGGGAGACTGATCGCATGGAAAAGTTGACTCGTATCTACCTCAGGGAAATAGTCTCTCGGCATGGTGTGCCAGTTTCCATTATCTCTGATCGTGACGCTCGATTCACTTCACACTTCTGGCAGTCCTTACAACGAGCACTAGGAACGCGGCTGGATATGAGCACCGCGTACCACCCCCAAACCGATGGCCAAAGTGAGCGTACGATCCAGACTCTAGAAGACATGTTACGTGCCTGCGTCATAGATTTCGGCAGCAGTTGGGAAACCCACTTACCACTAGTCGAGTTTTCTTACAACAATAGCTACCACACATCGATCAAAGCTGCTCCATTTGAGGCACTTTATGGGCGTAAGTGCCGATCACCTATCTGTTGGGCGGAAGTTGGGGAAAGTCAACTCACCGGCCCTGAACTGGTGCACGAGACGACTGAGAAGACCGTGCAAATCCGTAACCGTATGGCAGCAGCCCGAGACCGACAGAAGAGTTACGCTGATAAGCGTCGCCGACCATTGGAATTCCAAATAGGTGACAAGGTGCTTTTGAAAGTGTCACCTTGGAAAGGTGTGATTCGTTTCGGGAAACGCGGGAAACTAAGCCCTAGGTACGTGGGACCGTTTGAGATTGTCAAACGGGTTGGCCCAGTGGCCTATCAGTTGAACCTACCCGAAGAACTCCGTGGGGTACACAATGTGTTCCATGTCTCCAACTTGAGGAAATGCCTTGCCGACGAAACTCTTATCGTCCCGTTAGACGAGATACACGTGAATGAACAACTACATTTCGTTGAAGAACCGGTGGAAGTCATGGACCGAGAGGTCAAAACGCTCAAACATAGTCGTATCCCTATCGTTAAAATCCGTTGGAACTCGAAGCGTGGACCAGAATTTACCTGGGAACGCGAGGACCAGATGAAGAGGAAGTACCCTCAACTGTTCCAAAACCAGGCATCCACCTCTTAGATACACAGGTACTCTATCCCACATCACAAACTGTTGAGTCTTGTACTACCCCGTAAAAACCACGTGACATGATGTACTAATTTTCGGGACGAAAATTCCTGCAACAGGGGGATGATGTGACACCCCGTAATTTAGATTAACGTTTTTCAAAATTGTTGTCGTTAACATATGCCCGTACTCGCAAATACTGAAACGTATAGAAACACCGCCACAGACATCGTTAAACGAACTATGATAAAATACTAACGCGGGTGTTTGTAGGGAATTCACACGAACGAGATCACCTAAGGAATCCTATTAATTAATAGAGCTCGCTCGTCTAAGTCGTTGTCAACCGAAACAAATTTGGGAACTCGGTACCTAAGTACAGGGACTAAACCTGTCAATTGGCAAACTGGGGCTGGGTATAAATACCCACCCACCAGCCAAACACTCCCATTTTCCCTGCTCTCTTTCTCTCCATCGCTCCTTCACCTCCGATTGTTCATCCTAGCACCCAAAACCACCCGATTGAGCTCGTTTTCGCCGGATTAAGCCACGCAACAGCTAAAGAATCACGATCCCAGCAGGTAGGCGACCATTTCCATCTGTTTGACACCCGTTTCACTGCTGCAAGTATGAGATTCGGGTGTTCGGGTTCAACCCGAATGCATGTGGTCGTGGGGGTGCGTGTGAGGTCAATCAGAGTGTGCATTACCCTTAGACATGTTAGGAGAGTGTTTCTGGAAGTCTTGATTGTGATAAAACCGAGCACGGAACAGCCGAAGGCCGTTCGACCTGTCCAGCAGTCGCGACCTGCTGCAGTCCGCGACTGGGCCGACCGTGCGACTGAGTCATGCGATCGGTTCCTTCGCGCGATTGACCGGGGCGACTGGGATGAAACGTGCGAACGAGTGATGCGATTAAGTCAGCCGAATGAATGTGTGCGATTGAGTCAGCCGAATGAATGTGTGCGACTGGGTATCACCCGACTGAAGGACCAACCGCACGAATGAAGATTCATTCGCGCGATTGGTAGTTGGTTCGGGCGATTAGGAAATGTGTGGTACGACTGAACGCTGAGTCGCATGAATGAGGGTTCAATCGTACGAGGGAACTTGATTCGTACGATTGAAGGCCTATTCGTGCGAATGAAGTGTCCAGTTGTGCGTCTAGCCTTGTTATGCGATTGGAGTCATTTTGATGTGAATCCTTCTGGTGTGCGATGTGTCTATCGTGCGACGACAAGTTAACAACAATAAAGTGTCATTTCTTGACCACAAAGATTAAATCAACGCAATCAACAAGCACATACTTTTCAACCAAAAACAACGTAACTGTTTACAAATATCAACAACTCATTAGAAGTCTACATGAAGTCTAATATGTCTATGACTGCTTGTGTATGTGACACCCACGACCGAACCCATGTGACCCGACTCAACTAAACATGTCTAGTAACGCTAAACACAACATTAACGTTTAACACAACTGTCAATAGGTGTTTGACAGCGCATCGTAAACAACACTTGGGAAAAACTTTCATCCTACGCACTTGCTACATCATCGGTGAGTTTCACGGCCCCTTTTTACATCTCTTTCCGTTTGGGGGAGAAAACATGCAAAACACATTTACATTAATGGTTGTAGTAATATTGATATCGCTTGTTACGTTAGTGCAACACACTCATGTCCCGCACACACGAACCGTTAGTAATGGGATTAGCGAGGTAATTTTGAGTAGTACTACTGGGTCTGACAAACCCCGCCCGGGCTAGTCGCGCTAGCTTGATTGGAGGTCAAATGGGCGCACAATTGACCTAACATACGATTGCCACGGTCGGTTAAGACGTGGAACACCCCGTCATGGTCTTATGAGATATGACGCAACACTTACGATTGCCACGGTCGGTCAAGACGTGGAACTTACGATTGCCACGGTCGGTTAAGGCGTGGAACTTGCGCTTCCCACGGTCGGTAGAGACGTGGAGAACATACATTGGGACGTAAACAGTCAGCTTCGGTTCGAAACGCTAAGTAACAAGAACATAGGCTAGCTACCTAACGATATGCTTTATGTACTAAACCATTGAAATACATAACATGGAAACGCTTATGAAACACATTTCTTGTTAATTAAACCTGTGAACTCACCAACTTTATGTTGACACACTTTAGCATGTTTTCTCAGGTCACAGGAATGCTTAAGCTTATGAGGCACGCTTCAGGAAACGCACTCAGGACATGCATTCATCTAGTTTATTTTTAGCATTGAACATTTTGTTTGAACATGGCTATTGTAACAGTATTGTAATGGATTTACTACTTTTGTACACGCTTCCGCATTATTGTAGACTCAGTTAATGTTCATTGAATGAAGTTAAATGTATGTTTTAAATTCATATAGTGTCGTTCGATATGACTGTGTCTGAGATCCTGGTATGTCACACGCCTGACGGTAAAACCCCGTTCGTGGAAATTGAGGGTGTGACATCCTTGGCCTCTAACTCTAGTCAAGCTTAAATTGTATCTAGCAAATAGTTCATCAATGGCCGACTTGAGAGACAATGAAGTTGTTTCCATGACATGAACAAGGCCAATAAATCTTTCTTTAACAAGTCCCAATTTATCAACAAATCTTAAAACCACAGCCATTTGTTCCTTTTTAGATACATCTCTCGATTCATCGACTAATATAGCAAAAACATCATCATCAAGTTCTTCAAAAACCTGCTTTAAAACCTCTTGTGCAAAACAATTACAAATTTCTTTTTGGATTAATGGAGAAGTCATCTGACTATTCCTGGAGCATTTCCTAAGATCACTTTACCAATGACTCATGGTTGTATTCTGTCTGGTATTTGTTTGGCTTTTTATGTTTTTTTAAGTTTTATTGTATCTCTGTAAACTAAACAGTTAGAGATGTTCATCTCAATATTTCAAGAAACTCGAAAGTAATATCATTTTGTAGGCAACATCCAATTGCATAGGTTAATAGGTATCCGCCACGAACGTCACCACTCTCACCCCTCCCTCTCGAGTATCTCTAAAGAGTTCTCAAGTCGATGTTCATGGCCTTACAAACGCTTCGTTGCAGATGGTCTTCGTTACATGGTTTTTACTAAAGTCCAAACTTAAACTAAACTTAAACTAGTAAACTCATCTAAAATTTAACCTCATTTTGGTTAACCTCAATTGATTTTAATTTACCGAACTGTTTACTTATTTTGATGAAGAGAGCTAACAAAGTAGTGGAATCTATTAAGGTTATAAAAAACTAGATTAAATTATAAAATATGTAAAAGTATTGGATTTATAATAAAAAATTAAACAAAAAACAAAAGATATGTTCAACATTTGATGCACATAGTACAACAACCAAAGTAATAATTAGTATATATTAAAATGTATCCTTCCACTATTTGATTATTAAATGATTAATGAGATTTATCTAGTTTTATTTCGTATTTAGTATTTAAAAATAAGAGTTTGTTTATTGGATGGAGTTATAGCAGAAAATAAATATTTAATGTAAATATAATAAGAAAGATTCTAAGTTTAATATGTGTAATTTTATTAGCCGATACAAATAATATGGAAAATAGAGGCGACACGCTTAGCGGCGACAAATGGCTTTAGATGATTTATGTCAGGTGATTGTATCAAATATTTTTAATTATTTGTTATCCCCATGCTACCCCTCTCCCTCCCTTCAACCTCGTCTTCAGCCTAACCTCTCTCTCACTGCCGCAGGCTCACCACTACTACTCATAAGTGTAGTCTCTCCCATTACCACCATGTCGCGCCCTTGTAAGACATAGGTTCACTTTTATTAATATTTAATAAAATAACATAACATTATTGATGAGAAATACAAACTTGTAATACATATACAAACCAAATGTACCAGATAACATAATTTACATCAACTGAAACCAATTCAAAACTGTAGTTTTCAAAGAGAACTTCCTTCACTTGAATCTTTAAACAGCAAATATTTTCATAGCTTTATCTTTGTCTACACAACAAACTAATGAAATGTTGAATGATGGTTGATGATTTCTGTTCAACAAAGTTCCTACAGAATATATGTACGTCTCTTCTCAGACGAATGCATCTGTCTCCCATGGTACAACAATCAAAATAGTATATTTGTACTGCCAGAGATGTCCTTGCATCCAATGTTACATTATGTATGAAGTGTCTTGAAAAGATAGAAAATAATAAGAAAATGGTAATCTAGAAGATGAAAGTAGGAGTATATAGCTTTTGGTTTGAGTAGTGTAGCTTTTGTGAATTATCAGTATTCTATCAAAAAACAACAAGAAACATATCCTTGTATATATTTTCTGATCAAGTAACAGTTTTGAAAGGATATACCATAGATCTTATTAATAACGTTATATCAAAGCTCTCGTCATTAACATTGAGTTAATCTTGCCCTTATTGATCATTAAGAAATTCATTCCAAAAGTGTAGTAGTTTTTCTATGGGACGAGACCAACCACGTTCTCCTATTTCATCAATTTTGAGCAATGATATTTCATTCATTTTAGCTCCATTTTGGACATAATTTGATTTATCGTGATCCTCTCACAAAGAAGAATATAAATTCACTAATAAATAATTATAGTATTAAAAACATAAATAATTATGAATGTACAAAACAAGTGAATATCATATTTTCACTAAATTTTCCAGCACACATAATCTTTCTTCTACTCGATGAACAAGTATCCCTAGCGCAATGCACCCCTCCTTATCTTCATCTTCCCGGCAACCCACCATCACCATTGCTTGCTCATCAGTACATCACAAGCATCACCACCGTCAGCGGTACCTCTAGCAGATCTTTAACTATGAACCTAAACCTGTTAAACTAATTTGTGTTTGATTTTTGGGCAAATCTGTTAGCTACTTGATGGATTTTACTGATTAAGGCTACTTATTATGTAGGTATCTTCCAACTTTAAATCAAATTACATGTGATCAAGCACTTAACCATCATCAAAATACAATTTTCCTTTGTTTTGTAATCAAATTTATACAAACATGGCATAACTGAAATCGATGGCATTGACAAGAGAAACGAAAACCTGAAAGCAACTCTGAAGTTGATCGGAGATGGAATTGACAATTAACCTCCGTTAATCAACGACTAAAAGTGAACAGTTTGAATCATAATAGATGTTTATATTACCATAAGATGTAAGATTATGATAAAAGAGTCTAAAATAAACGTCAAAGATATGATAACGGTGGTGGTGGTGTTGTTTTTCCCGCACCCTATTAATAAGCGGGAGCTGGTGGCATATGATCATTTGGTGGAGGAAGGTGGTGTTGATGCTGGTGTTCAGTGGTGGGAGTGTTGGGGCAGGAGGCGATAGGAGAGCCGATTGAGTACGTATGGAAGAGAAAGACTAAAAGTTTTTTCTTTTTTTATTCGGCTCATAATTATGTTATTTTAATTTTTTTATTTCATTTTTTTAAACAAGGATATAATGGTTCATTCTCATTATGTTAAACTAAAACGATAATGGACATCCATCCAAAGGACCTTTTATGTTATGTTTGTCAAACCTTTCAACCAACACTGTAGTTTTCTTAAATTTAAGGACCAAAAGTGAAAACACGCTTGAACATAACTTAGCATAGAGGCCTTTCATGTAATTAACTCTATATTTTGTGTTATATATTTTTTGATATGGTAACAAAATTTCATTGGGAGAGGCAAGGAAAACAAGTCGGGTTATAAATGGGTCGGATAAAAACAATAATGATAAAACAATATGAAATTTATGAACATAACTTATACATATACTTTATTAAATGTGAAATGTGATATTGCAAATTATATCTTACAGTTTTATTCTACCATTAATGATCCTAACTACATGTACATAAAAATCCGGGTTCTTTACCTAGACCTGAAGACCAATTCAAAACCGGAGCCAGTTCCCATTCGACTAACAAAGGATCCAATTACTACATGTAAAAGCCGATGGTTCTTATCTAGTTCCACATTTTTTCCATTCCCCCGGTTTCAACCCGAAACAATCCTATGTAGTTCCATTTTTACCTTCAATTTTATCATGTGTATATATGTATATGCATGCCTATGTATATGTATGTACGTGTATTATTTGCTCATGTATGTATTACGTATAACTATGCATATGTATATGTGTAGTATATATATATGGGTGTGTATGTCTAGGTGTATGTATGTACGTATGTATGTATGTATGTAGTATGTATGTATGTATGTATGTATGTATGTATGTATGTAGATGTATGCATGCATGTATGCATGATGTATGTATGTATGCATGTATGTATGTACGTATGTATGTATGTATGTATGTATGTATGTATGTATGTATGTATGTATGTATGTAGTATGTATGTATGTATGTATGTATGTCTGTATGTATGTATGTATGTATGTATGTATGTATGTATGTATGTATGTATGTATGTATGTATGAATGTATGTATGTATGTATGTATGTATGTATGTATGTAGTATGTATGTATGTATGTATGTATGTATGATGTATGTATGTATGTTGATGTATGTATGTATGTATGTATGATGTATGTATGTATGATGTATGTATGTATGTATGTAGTATGTATGTATGTATGTATGTATGTATGTATGTATGATATATGTATGTATGTATGTATGTATGTATGTGTGTATGTACGTATGTATGTATGTGTGTATGTTTGTATGTATGTATGTATATATGTATGTATGTATGTATGTATGTATGTATGGTGTATGTAGTATGTATGTATGTGTGTGTATGAATTATGTATGTGTGTGTGTGTACGTACGTCCGTGCGTACATGTGTGCGTACGTCCTTGCGTACGTCCTTGCGTACGTCCGTACGTACGTCCGTGCGTGTCCGTGCGTACGTCCATGTACGTCCGTGCGTACGTGTGTGCGTACGTCCTTGCGTACGTCCGTGTACGTCTGTGCTTATGTGTGTGTGTACCTGTGTGCGTACGTGTGTGCGCAGTGTGTGCGCACGTGTGTGCGTACGTGTGTGCGTACGTGTGTGCGTACGTGTGTGCGTACGTGTGTGCGTACGTCTGTAGGTACGTCTGTGTGTACGTACGTGTGTACGTATGTGTGTACATATGTGTGTACGTAAGTGTGTACGTATGTGTGTACGTATGTGTGTACGTATGTGTGTACGTATATGTGTACGCAGGTATGTATGTACGTACGTATGTATGTAGGTACGTACGTAGGTATGTAGGTACGTAGGTATGTAGGTACGTATCTATGTACGTGGGTAGGTATGTAGGATGTAGGTATGTAGGTGTACGTATGTACGTATGTATGTATGTATGTATGTATGTATGTATGTATGTATGTATGTATGTATGTATGTATGTATGCATGCATGCATGCATGTGTATGTATGTATGTATGTATCTATGTGTGTATCTATGTATCTATGTATGTATGTATGTATCTATGTATGTGTGTATGTATGTATCTATGTATGTATGTATGTATGTATGTATGTATGTATGTATGTATGTATGTATGTATGTATGTATGTATGTATGTATGTATCTATGTATGTATGTATGTATGTATGTGTGTATGTATGTATGTGTGTCTGTATGTATGTGTGTCTGTATGTATGTGTGTCTGTATGTATGTGTGTCTGTATGTATGTGGTATGTATGTATGTATGTATGTATGTATGTATGTATGTATGTATGTATGTATGTATATATGTATATATGTATGTATGTATGTATGCATGTATGTATGCATGTATGTATGTATGTATGTATGTATGTATGTATGTATGTATGTATGTATGTATGTATGTATGTATGTATGTATGTACGTACGTATGCATGTACGTACGTACGTATGTGTGCATGTATGTACGTATGCATGTATGGATGTACGTATGGATGTATGCATGTATGTATGTATGCATGTATGTATGTATGTATGTATACATGTACGTATGTATGTATGCATGTACGTATGTATGTATGCATGTACGTATGTATGCATGTACGTACGTACGTACGTATGTATGTATGTATGTATGTATGTATGGTATGTATGTA